>KZ809034.1:10241-21028 GCA_000696205.2 Oncopeltus fasciatus | reverse complement strand
AAGTCTAGCGACGGTGATCTTAAAGGTGTGTCACCTTTTGTGATTAACAAAGCAATCACAGGATGCGCTGGTGAACCTGCTAATATTAAAAAACTCAGAGATGGGAATATTCTCGTCGAATGTGTGAATGACGTTCAAGCAGCCAAACTTCTTAAATGAAATAAATTTTTTGATATTGGTGTGGAATGTAAAAAACATGATTCTCTCAACTCATGTAAAGGTGTTATTAGGACGTATGATTTAATGAACTCCACTGAAGCTGAGATACTATTAGAACTTCAAGATATGAATGTGGTTGAAGTGAAACAAATTTTCAATAAAAAGAGAAATTCTCTTCCTACATTTATATTAAAATTCTCCACCCCATTTTTACCGACAAGTATAAAGGCAGGTTATCTTAAATTAGATGTAAAACCATTTATTCCAGCACCATTAAGGTGCTTTAATTGTTTTAAATTTGGTCACCCCACAGGTTCATGTGAAGCTACGGAGCCTCACTGCAGGAATTGTTCTGCAACTCAACACAATGAGTCTGAATGTACTAATTCTCCTCATTGTGTTAACTGCGGATCTGATCATCAGCCACTTAGCATAGCATGCCCTTCTTATTTGAAAGAAAAGAGTATTAAAGAAATACAAGTTAAAAGAAAAATTACTTATTCAGCAGCAAAAAAATGTATTTCTTGAATTAGCTGCCCCTACTTTTTCAAAATCGTATGCACAACAATGCAACGTAAATCTTACGAATATTGCTTCTTCAAGTAAATCTTCAGTAGCTAATAAATGTTCAATAGCAATCCAGACTGAGCTGCATGACAGCTCTAACACCCGGCCGACTAATAAGACCATTCGGTCCACCCCTATCACCTCCCACCGGGAGCTCCCCTCTCTACCCCCCTCCCCACACACCTCCCCGTCCGCCTCACGGACGGAAGTTTCCTCGGTGACGCACATGAACGCATCACCGAGGGAGGAGGATATCAAGAGTGTTTGGGGCCCTAAAGCCCTAGACAGCTCGATTGTCCCCCCGGCACCCTCAACTGGGTCGCCATCCCTAGCCACACAAATGAGTGTGGATCCCCTCACCCCCCCGGTGGCACTGGCTACCGGTAAAACCCCCTCCTCCAAATCTCCACCTAACCAGAAGGGCAAATCTCCTCCTGGTACTCCTCAAGCCTTGAGACCTTCTTCTTCGAAAGTCAATAGTCTTCAGACAACTAAAAAGTCAGGATCTCTCATAGTTAGAAAAGAAAACCTTCATTAATATAGCTTGTCACAAACATACTTCGATATGGGATTGTAGATAACAGTTTGGAAATCCACCGCACTCTTAGATTTTTTAAGGATTAAGCTTCCCATTCCAACGTCCTTCGAGTCCTTCCAAGTCTAACTTCACGATACACAGTGGACAAAGAATTTCATTTTTTCGTCTTATTTTCTTATCTTTATCCCAGAACAAATGATTTGAATTCACACTCACTGACCTTATCAACCCAATAATTACTCCCCACTAACATACCCTTTCCGAACCTTGTCTATCCCTGGCTACAATAGTCTATTCTTGTCTTCCTACCTTAATCTGCACTAGTCTTTCTGAGTCTTGTCTATCCTTGCCTTTTCATCCTTATTTGATTTTCTTATCTCATTCTTAGGAGTTGGATGCTTGTAGGCCGAGGGACCTTTTTAATTAAAAAAAAAAAAAAAATTCAAATAATTCATTTATCCTCACTAAAAATTAATAGTACTTTTTTTTTAGATGTTTTCAGTGGCCTACTCTCATCATGGGATTTTTATAGGCATTTATCTATGTACATTATATCAGAACAATGTTTATTATTTGCGCAATAAAGCTTTTTAGATTGAAGTTCTACAAGAGAGTTGTGACTGAGAGTTACGCCAAGACTTATAAGAGGATTCGCGAGTAGGCCGAGCACATATCGGTGTGCAATAGTAGGAGAGGCAATGTCATGTTTGAACAAAGCCAATTCTCGGTTGGGGAATATTGGCAGTGCATTTAGACTGGGACTATCGCCCCCCCCCCCCCTATCCTGACAGTTTAGCGGGGCAGAGGGAACAGAGGGAAATACAACCTTTTTAAATAACGTCGATTGAACAGGAGTGCAAACACGTACTTTACAGCGTAGCCCACCAATCTTTATTAGCTTTGTATTTCTTTTATTTGTGCTATTCAGATCTAAAGCAAAATTCGAATGGTTCAAAAAAAATTTTTTATTTCAAATAAACGTTTTTATTACATTCAGTTACTTAACATATTGTAATTTGATGTGAGATATGTACAATAAATAAATACACACACACACACACACACACACACACACATATATAGAATAAAATTAACAACAAAATAAATAAATGATCATCAATGTGCAGGGAGAAGGGACCCATACCCCACTCCTCATGAGTTTAGGCATTAAGGCCCAGAAAATCGCTACAGGTGCTGAGTCCTGCTGTCTGGTGGGCTGGATCCGCTGGTTCAAATCTTTGTAGACCTGGCAGCCTTTATAATTGGCGGGATGGTTTTTTTGGCAAAGTGCGCAGACAGCAGGTGTACTGCGAGACTTCTGACAGTCCTCTGTGAGATGTAACCCTCCACATTTGACACATCGGGCATCATACTCACCATATCTTTTAGTGTGAACGTATTCCTTGCATTTGTGGCATCGAGCTATGTCTCTTCGAGGGAGGGACTTCTGCACTCGTATTCTGCAATGGCTATGTTGTATATCTCTTCTATGTTGTTTGTGGGATCGAGATCTACAAAGAACAAGGGCAACGGAGACTTTGTATGACCGTCATTACCAGGCCTGCTTGATGTTATATTAATGGAATTTCTGACCTGGAAGCCAAGTTCTGTGAGCTCCTCTTTAATATACTCAAGAGAGGTCATAACCTCTCCTGAGCATATCAAAGAGAAGCTCACTGAACTTGGCTTCACAAACACATATGTGTTGATGACGAATGACGACCCTGACTGCACGCTCTTTCTTGAGTTGGTAAGTGTAATGCTGGGCGTTTGTCTCTTTCTGATAGCTCACCATACCTCTTTTGGTGTGAGGGATATACGGTTGACACAATATATCTCCCGCGACCAACTCGCTCATCGAATTGAATGCACATTTAGGCGATAGTTTATACGTTTCTGACAAAAATGGGAGGTGGTTGGGGAATACGTTAGGTGGTGGTTTCCATCTCCTCTCTAGTAATGTTTTTAAGAGGCTGAAAAAGACTGACAGTTATGAAAGGTGGTAGGTTTTCATTCCTATCTGTCATTTCTTTGGCGGGGGGTGTGTTTGGCACTCCTTGAGCTGGGGCGTGGTTGTAGTTAGTTTCTCTCCAAGGGAGTGCTACTGGCGGAGTGCCGCCTCTTATCTTTAGGAGGAGTCATGGGTGCACCACGACGCTTCCCTTTTCGCCCTCCTCTAGCAATCACCTGATGATAATGATTGTCTCCCATAATTTATTCATTAATTTATGAAAGAAAAGAAAAAAAGTATAGTGGCCGAGTCTCGAACCTGTTACGCTGGGTTAAGAGTCTCGAACGGAACCTCCTATCCAGCAGGCTGAGTGATAAGGGAGGCTATGAGAGCCTAGCGCGGCGAGGTGGGGGCTGGGCAGGTCTTCCCCTGTCGTCCCCAGTGCTAAGGATAACATATACAAAAGTAGTTCGTTCGCTTTACTCAGTGTTTAAATGTGATCCTCGCGACGATTCGAGCTGAAACTGCACTCACATGTCACTGACACTTCACTACAAATGTATGTAGAGTTTGAGATCTCAGTTTTTCCCACAACTTGTATAATATAGTTGGAAAGACGGAGCGTTAAATAGAGGTGTGTACTGATCACTGGCTAAGTGGCTACTAATGGTTTAAAAAAAAAGTGATACATACATAAATTTTTTTACATTTAAAAATATGGTCGCAGATAAAATTATTGAATGTCGGACCAAAATTTAGATGGACTAATATTTCTCGAGAAAATCATTGATCTTTGAACCAAAAAAATAAACAAGTAAAACCCATACATTCATGGATGTTTTCTTCTCTAAGCCGAATTGTTTACCTAAAAGAATACTTCTGAACGCTTTATTTTACTCAGTGACTGAAAACTTTTATGTCTTTCAATTTATTAATAAAAAAATCATTTTTTATTTTATTAAATTTATTCCTTCAAATTGAATTCACCTTTCGCCCCTTTCCAATACCCCATAGACTTCGAAATACTCTTCTAATCACTATTAAGATCATCCCCTTTCCCCTTCGGGTCTCCTTAAAAATATCTCTTATAGTGATTCATGGACACAACTATGAATAAGCAGCATATGAACTTCAGAAAGATTCGTAAAGATTCCAAAAATATAAAAATATCAAGAATTGTCTTAATGTTGAAATTAATTATATTTTAATTCAAGGAAAGGTTATTTGTAATTTGGCAATAAACATACTGCGAACTTAAATTGAATAATAAGGGGAATGCCAGGGACAAAGGCCATTTTATTACATATTATTTTTTGATTGGTCTCATGACACGGCTTTTCGGCATCATCATGGATTCCTATACATCTTCCAAACGAAAATCATGTCAAGTATGTAAATATATNGAAGGGAAGGAGAAAAATTAGTTCAAACGGAACGTTCCTTCTAACCTTCAATCGCCCCGAACTTCCCGAAAATGTAAATGTCGCGTATCATAGTCTAAGAGTTCGTCCATATTATCCTTGTTGGATTAACTTTTGCAAACCAATTCTTTTTTGTGACGCCAGAAAAAAAAAACTCTTGTTTTTTTAGCAAATGCTTCCTCTTCATGATGGATTGTAGGATTAAAATGTGTGATAAGGAAGCAACAAAAACCTACAAATAAGGCCTTTGTTGACTTTTCAATAGGAAGTAGAAAATATGTGCCTGTCGAATCAACAGATAACAGAGGGGATCAGATTAGTACTCTCTAAATATTTGTTCAGATCCATCATGGATACCCTAAGTCCTCTGCAAGCATGTATTGTTTCAGCTGAAGAGGGTTCACCTATCCGCTCAGCTAAGTACATAAAAACCTCTTTTTTTTCCATACCCTTCATTTGAAACCAACTAAGCCCTCACATTGTTTTATTCTAATACTGATTGCATCTGTTACAAGAACAAGTTCCTGTTCCATAATTCCATAATTCCTCTCTCTGAAATAAAAGTCTTCTTACTACATTTTCAAAAGTTGATTTCTTAGCCTCATTAAATCTTTATTTGGCGAGAAACAAAGTATATATAAACTTGGAACTCATATCTCTTCTTCTGCTCTTTTTGAGTATTTCTTAATCAATCTGTTACACTAGTTGTGCGTTTTTATTAGTGCAGTTACGTGAGAGCTTGTGGGATTCTGGTTTTCTAAAATTTGGCTAAGGCCATAGGATTTTATTGGTGATGACTGTTTAAAACTATTGAAGTTAAGTAGAAGAGGGATGTTACATTTAAGTTAGACTAATAAGCTGTTAAAAGCCATTGAGACTTCAAGAGAAACGCGAATGAAAACTTTCTAAGATACTTTTGAACCAAACAACTAAATTTATATAAACTCATTTACCTAAAAAATGAAGAAGTAAACGGTGAGATTTTTTTAGCTCTGTGTTTCTGTTGAATGGCAAACAGCTTCGTTAAGTAGTGGCTAAAAATTAACATGGCCGCAAGTTTCATCTTAAATTTAAGAATACGAGGTATAAAAAAACTTTTTACTCGGACAAATAGCATGTTTTAATAATTTATCATTTGTATAATCCCTTGCATAATGCATAAATAGGTGTTATTTGTAGCAATCTCACAGTCTCCATCTCTAATCGTCAAATTCGCCATCTTCATGCAAATAAGAAAAATTTAATTGTATAACGATGTTTAGTAGCAAACCGAATAGTTAAAATTATTTTGTAATTTAATTCCTTTAATGAATTTTGTATTTTATTCGTTTTCCAAAATATTACTTATATATATNTCTGGGTAGTATATCCCTTCCTGCCATCAACCTCTACCGATCTAGGCAAACCAAATCAGTGAGCAGTTTAAACTTTTCCAGAGTATGTGTATACTGGCCTGTCTGGCTTTGGATCAGATAACTAGCTTTCCATTCACTGAGATGATATACACAGAATATATCACATCTGGGTAGTATATCCCTTCCTGCCATCAACCTCTACCGATCTAGGCAAACCAAATCAGTGAGCAGTTTAAACTTTTCCAGAGTATGTGTATACTGGCCTGTCTGGCTTTGGATCAGATAACTAGCTTTCCATTCACTGAGATGATATACACAGAATATATCACATCTGGGTAGTATATCCCTTCCTGCCATCAACCTCTACCGATCTAGGCAAACCAAATCAGTGAGCAGTTTAAACTTTTCCAGAGTATGTGTATACTGGCCTGTCTGGCTTTGGATCAGATAACTAGCTTTCCATTCACTGAGATGATATACACAGAATATATCACATCTGGGTAGTATATCCCTTCCTGCCATCAACCTCTACCGATCTAGGCAAACCAAATCAGTGAGCAGTTTAAACTTTTCCAGAGTATGTGTATACTGGCCTGTCTGGCTTTGGATCAGATAACTAGCTTTCCATTCACTGAGATGATATACACAGAATATATCACATCTGGGTAGTATATCCCTTCCTGCCATCAACCTCTACCGATCTAGGCAAACCAAATCAGTGAGCAGTTTAAACTTTTCCAGAGTATGTGTATACTGGCCTGTCTGGCTTTGGATCAGATAACTAGCTTTCCATTCACTGAGATGATATACACAGAATATATCACATCTGGGTAGTATATCCCTTCCTGCCATCAACCTCTACCGATCTAGGCAAACCAAATCAGTGAGCAGTTTAAACTTTTCCAGAGTATGTGTATACTGGCCTGTCTGGCTTTGGATCAGATAACTAGCTTTCCATTCACTGAGATGATATACACAGAATATATCACATCTGGGTAGTATATCCCTTCCTGCCATTAACCTCTACCGATCTAGGCAAACCAAATCCCCTCGTACGAATATTAAGTGATGATGAATTATTTGTTGTAAATAATATGTACTTGGATTTAAAAGAAAAGCAATACAAATATGAATTAATCTCTTAGAATTTAAATTCTTAATAAATCACTAAAAATAAATGGTGTCCAAGAAGTAGAGTGAGGGAAGCACTAAGCCATGGTAGTTATATTCACAAATACCATCCTTAATAACCGCTTTTCATTAAAAAATAAAAAATAAAAAAAATGGAATATAAACATATGAAAATTTAATTTTACTTATATTATAGTCCAAGTTATTTTTCGAAACACAAATAACAACTATGGGGGGTTAAATGGATGGGCTAAAGGACTGCTGAAGTCGGCGTATTGGTATGGGAGTCGCCTGACTTCTTATGGGAGCTCTGCTAAACCAGAGTGCCCTATCCCACTGTTTAGTCAACGCCTACTTGCTGACCTCCGGGCAACGGACTCCTGGTTAATAGCCATAAGAAATACACAGTCATACAGTGCACGCACTTGTAATTCTGGATTTATGTGGATTTAATGTAAAAATTGAAGAACATAAGTTTCTAAATTCTTCGAGAGGAGTTATTACTTGCCCTGACCTGGTTCATGCAACAGATGAGGAAACTAAGGATGGAATGGAAAGTCAAGGTCTTATAAGAGTTAAGCGGTTTATGAGAAGGGAAGGAGAAAAATTAGTTCAATCCGGAACGTTCCTTCTAACCTTCAATCGCCCCGAACTTCTCGAAAATGTAAATGCCGCGTATCATAGTCTAAGAGTTCGTCCATATTATCCCCCTCCACTGTGATACTTCAAATGCCATAAGTTTGGACATACATCGAAGAGGTGTATGCAGGTTGTTGATACGTGTTTTTGTAGTTTCCCAAGACATGATTCCCATCCTTGCCCAAAACCAAAGAAATGTCCTAACTGCGGATTAGATCAAGATGGAAGATCAAAAGAATGTCAGGTTTTAAAAAGGGAAAAGGAAATACAGATATTCCGATCTAAAAATAAGGAAATGACCTACCGACTGGCGTATGGCCTAGTTACCTCCACTTCATCGGGCGTGGATCGTATGCTAATATAGCTAATACAACGAGAAAAAGAAGTTAGTTTAGAGAACAATACCGACAAAAATAGTAGACTAAGAATTATTGAAACAAAAATTACTTCCGTCACTTCTCCTTTATCAATTCCCGCCCCTAAAACTCAACCTTTACCTACTCCCCAATTCTTACCAGAAATTCCTAAATTCCAAAAACCACCCCTCACCACTCCTAAAACACAATCCTCTCCTCCTACCCCACAAACATCCCCTAAAACAGAGAATATAATTAAATCAGTGGTCACCACCGTCTGGCTCATTATTTACCATGGGTTCATCAGGGGTACCTGAGGACGTGGAAATAACTTCCACGGATAACAAAATCGAAGATGGTATCCGTGAAACGCGCAAAAAGAAAAGAGGATGGACTAAAGTAAAATCCCACGCATCATTGAAAAACAAGGCCATTTTAAGCCAAGCAGATAAGTTAGATGGTCAACAATAATGCCTTCTTACAGTGGAACGTACGAGGATTATCGCGACGAAGCGATGAGGCCCGATACCTTGTAGATAAATATCAACTAATAGTTTTTGCTATACATGAAACGAAGTTTCGCAAAGGAAAATTGCCACAGTATTATTGGTTTCACGTGCTTACATAAAGAACCCTAGATTGAAAATAATGAAAGAATCCACGGTTGTGTAGCAATTTACATAAAAAATAATATCGCCTACCAAGAAACGAATATAGTGACGAAGTTGCAGGCAGTAGCTGCTAGAATAAAGGTACCTCTAGAAATAACAATCTGCTGTCTGTATCTTAAATATGACAGATACATTATTTGTGACGTTCATAGGAGAATTATGTCTCAACAACATAAAAAAATGCATCATCAAAAGAAGTATGGAGGAAAGTTAAAGCAATATGTGGCAGAAATATTGTAAATCAGATTCCACTGTTAAAATAAGGTGACAAAAGCGCTACTGACCCCAAGAATGTTGTGGAAATGTTTGCAGACTACTATCAGTCAGTTTTCAGTTCTGATTCATACAGTGAAAACTTTAAAAATATCAAAAATACTACTGAAAATGCTCCGCTATCTTTTGCAATGAAGAAGGGAAACGATTTTGAATACAACCAACTATTCACGATGGAGGAACTGGACCGGTCACTTGATTGCATTAAGCTGTCGTCGGCACCGGGGATAGATGGCATTCCCTATGACCTTATGATTCACCTCCCGATATCAGGAAAAACAAAGTTACTGCAAGTGTATAACCACTTGTGGAAATTAGGAATCTACCCGGATGAATGGAAAGAGTCATTGTTAATACCAATTTTGAAACCAGGAAAGGACCCACACGAACCAAGCAGCTATCGACCTATATCCCTGTCATGCTGCATTGGCAAAATAATGGAAAATATGATAAATTATAGGTTGATACACATATTAGAAAAAGAAAAGCTCCTATTTCCAAATCAAGCTGGTTTCAGAAGTGGATACTCTTGCATTGACCAACTTGCGGCTGTGGAAAGTGTTATTCAGAATGCTTTTCTCGATCGAAAGCATGTGACTGCGGTGTTTTTTTTTATATATAAAAGAAGCCTACGACCGAACCTGGAGACACGGTATTCTCTGTCAACTAGAATCCTGGGGATTTCGAGGACGTCTGCCAATATTTCCCCAAAACAGGTTCTTTAGGATAAGATTGTGAAGCACCACATCAACAAAGCGAGAACAGGAAAATGGAATACAAGATTCTTCCTTGAGAGTTGCATTGTCCCTGATAGCTATAAACAGAGTTCAAAAAGGACTACAGGAGAATATAAATTGTTCTCTATTTGCAGATGATTTCGCTCTCTTCGTATGTCATCTGCAAATCTTGCGTGATCAGGAGGGAACTAGAATTCCTCGGTTGCAAAATACGATTGACAAAGTCTCAAAAAATGCTGAGAATGTAGGCTATACCTACCAAAAAAGACTTCTGACAGTCCCCTGTGAAATGTGTCCCTTCACATTTGACACATCGGGCACTATACTCACAGTATCTCTAAGTGTGACCGCATTCCTGGCATTTGTGGCACTGAACTATGTCTCTTCGAGGGAGGGACTTTTCCACTCGTATTCTGCAATGACAAAGAGAGGTAATATTGTATATATCTTCTATGTTGTTTGTGGGCTCGAAATCCACAAAGAACAGGGGTAAATCGTATAATATAAGTGGAAAAACGGAGCCCTATATAAAGGTGTGTCCCTGACTACACCGCTACTAATATTTTTGAGAGTTTTTGACCGTAGACATAGATACAAATATAGTATATTCATAAAAAGTCGAGTAATGTTTGGGGCAAAATACAATTGGAGAAACATAAGACCTATGCCAGACTTAAATGAGACTGACTGGAAAGTTTTATCACAGTACGAAATATGTGGTGTCGGTTTAGCTTAAGGGTTTCGTTTGGGACTCCTTAGTCATTTAACCTTTTACGCTAAATAAAACCTTGCCCACAGCCATGGGTATTTAGAAAAGTATGGCTTCCTGTAGGTAGCTCCTCTCTCCATGACTAATTGGTACCACTGAAGGCAAAATAATAAAATAAATTTCGATGTGCGTTGAAAAGGATGGAATAATGCATCCTTGTGGATTAAAATATAATATATATACATATGCATAATATATTAATACATACGTGTTTTTGTAG
>KZ809033.1:121719-144218 GCA_000696205.2 Oncopeltus fasciatus | reverse complement strand
TTACCTCAAAAAAAAAAAAAAAAAAAAAAAAAATAAAAAAAAAAAAAAAAAAAAAGGAGAGAGCAATCTGCGTAAATGGGAAGACCACTAAAGCTGGCTCTAGACTGGCCGGAAAGGAAGAGTGGGGAAGTACTCTGCCAACCTAGTTACATTATATATTACATATCCTTAATAAGCGTTTTCATGGGTGTGATGGAATGCGCACCCCTAAAATGACAACCGTCCTCCATTGCCTCTGATAATTTGACACCCATAACTATAATATAATATTTATTTTATTATTATTACTATATTTTTGTGAGGGGTTTCGTCTATATTAATTTAGTTGAAACCCTAATTTGATACAGCTAAATTCATATTTATATATATACCTGATGCTATTCTTCAGGGAATTTTATCTCTTGCTGTTAAATATTTATGCTGCAAAGCTTTGAATCTATTAACTACGTTCGTTGTTCACAGTCAGATTTTCTGTTTCGTATTAACTGTTTTGTTTGTTTGTTATTTTTTATTCAGGTTGTGCTTTACAAATTATTTCAAAACATATGTTAAGTAATTTACCAACTTGTGAGCAGATACCACTTACAAACAATGACAAGGGAGCACATGTAGCATTTTGCTGACTGAAATAATTTATCAGCATCACATAAAAATTGAATGCATGTCTAATGATCAGCATCAACCAAAATGATTCAATTTGTAATAAATTCCGTTACTAATTCGGAACTAATTATTCGAGTAAAAAAGTTAATTAATAATATAATATGCAATAAGAATAATGCAATATGAACTAAAGTGCGTCCACAGAGGTTCAAAAACAGTTATGTAATGTTTTACAAATTCTAAATATCGAAAGAATAATTACAATAAATAATAATAGTTCAGCTTAATGAAATGTCCTTCACCAAAATGGAATTCCTAAGAAAGAATCCTAAATATGCGTAATTAGCTCAATAATTGTTGCTTAAAAATCAGATAATATTTTATTCCATTTCAAAAATCTACATAATTATATTTAGGAGAAAAATGCTCATTCATTATTTATGTGCATTTATAAATGTCTTCTTTAAATATGTGAATATGAATTTGAAGGTCAACTTAGCAGGATACTTTTTTTTTTACCGCTTATTTATTGATAGATAGTTGCTTAGTTAATTATAGGATCGAAAAAATTAATTAAAAACTAATATAAAATACATTTTATAAAGCAGAAATAAATAAATAGCTCTAATGGAGAATGTTTTTTAGTAAAAAAAAACTGCTGAAACAAACCGAATTGAAATTTTTAAAAAGTAGCAATAATTTATTACCTAACCATACCCCTGCGCTAAGTAATTCAAATCTTTTCCTATAATTTTAAGGACAAAATTTCAACTTCTCGGAAATTAGAACGGTGAAGATCTGAAGAAGTTTTGCAAAAGTCCCTTTCTGGACGGTACCGACGTGAATAACTGGATTCCTTCGGGAGAAATCTGCTAAAATGGCCTGCAACAACTTTTTTTTTTGTCTTTAAAATATAATAAGATGGGCTTGGGTGACCTCCTCCCCCCCGAAAGAAACGACGAAAATCGCTGGGTTATGAAAGAAACAAAAGAAAAAGCAGCCTAAAAGTCGGATGAGAGTTCCGGCATCTCCTAAAGTAACAACTGTCAGGATGTAAGTTTTCCTTTATGACAAAGATCCAATCTTTGTGATCCAATCACTATGGTGATACAAATGATTGCAGGTCCTGATGTTCTCTAAGCACGTGCTTGGTGGATGTGCTGCGAAGGAAGTATCACACCAGGACAGGAAGGACCTGTTCTGTAAGAGGCAAGCCAAACTTTTAACGGCTGCCCGCGCAAGTGGGTCATCACATGTGAGTTAAGAAGCATCAGTTTCTACTACTTCCTACTCTTCAACAGCCATAAAAAAAAAGTATTCTTCGCAGAAGCTGCGTAAACTAAACAGATTCCTATTTACATATATACTCGTGTGTGTGTGTGTGCGTGCGTGCGTGCGTGCGTGCGTGCGTGCGTGCGTGTGTGTGTGTGTGTGTGTGTGTGTGTGTGTGTGTGTGTGTGTGTGTGTGTGTGTGTGTGTGTGTGTGTGTGTGTGTGTGTGAATATTTATCAGTCAATATCTATTTTGAACTCTCAAGCCAGAGAGAACCAAGTTTTAATCACTGTGAATGTTGGGAAGGATTCCATGTTTGAGCGCTCAACCTTGCTGCTTACATTCTTTAATGTTTCTTAATACATCTTATTTAATAAGAGTTTTTGTACTACAAAAGGTTTGACATTTAGGAAACCTAAACATAAAATTCGGTTCCCGCTATTGTTTATGTTTGACCAATTATAAGTCCAGCTCTGCTAACAGGTTAATATGCTTATTTCACAATACTTAATGCAAAAATTTACAAAACTACGTATTACAACTTGTTAAAATTAGGTTTTACATCAAAGCGGTTTTAACTTAAAGAAGTTAAAAGTTTTTTTTTAACTTAAAAAAAAAAGTTTTTTGGAAGAATGACGAAGAATCTTTAGATTATTTCATTGTAGAGCCTCCTCCTCATCGAAAAATTAATAGGCATTACATTTAAAAAATTAAAAACCAAATTTTCTATTTAGGGAAAAAAAAAATGGTAGTAAAAAAACATGTTTACTATATTTTACCAAACACGTTTTTTTTTTAATTTTGCCTAAATAGAGAATTTGTTTTTTAATATTTTTTCGCTACATTGGCTTATAGACATATTAAGTTTTTTTATTAAAAAAAAAAAGAAGATATTTCATGTAAAATTAATTTGACTCGCAAATCCCAATTTCCTATTTGTTGCAAAAATGTTGTTCCATTTCATGTACTTATTTAGAGTGCGAGTTGAGTTCAAGGGATTCATATGGAAACTACAGTTTGTCACACTTCAATATATTCCAAATGGTTGTTTAGAATAGGGAGTCAACAGGTAACCTCCGTATTCTTTGTGGTAGACAGCTCAGTTGCATAGGATGCTAAAACAAATATAAGTACTTGAATATTAATGTTTTATTCCATACAGCGCTTCAATCAGTATGTTTAGGGTATTGTATATTCGATAAATGAGTAAGTTAATTAATTATTATACGTATTTATTACTTTATTAAGTATGTACTCTTAGTTTTGAACAGAGAATGCGTATGACTAATACTTCTTTCTTCCTCTTTGTAGGTGACATTTTATAGGCATTACTATAATAGTACACCGTCACAGGTTTTGCAATCCTTTGAAGCCTTTGGGGTAATCGTGAATGATTTTGCGTAAGACAGCTCAGGGTCAGGTAGACAAATATATCACATAATGGGCTCGCCAGTAGGACTCACATCAACGTCTCTGTTGCGATTTTGTTCAAGGGGGCCTACACTGCCTTGAATCATGTTCTATGCTATCCACGGTGGGCCTTTCTTCTACTGTGGAGAGGCTATCTACAGTTTGCCACCCTATTCTATATCCATGACACTTGGGAGGGTATGAAAAACTAGGCGTGTATGTCCCATACCAATCCCGTACGGATTTACCAAAGATAGGACCCTCGTGGAAGCATATGGAAGTTTCAATTAAAGGGAATCGTTGTGGCAGCTCTCATGAATATCACTAGCATCTTGAAGGTTTTCTGTCCTAATGAATGAATGGAATGCAAAATATAAATATAAATTTAGTTGTGGTTTATTATCCCACGTAAATTTAAAACAATTTATGCGAGAGAATAGAATAAAATATCTATCTGTCCCAGCCAGGACACGAACCTGTGTGTGGGAATTTAATAAGTTACATAGCTCGTCTCGGTGGTGCAAGTGGTAGCATTCGTGCCCGGAAAGCATGAGATCTAGGTTCGCGGCATGGCTGGGACAGATAGATTTTTTATTCCATTCCCTCGCATTAATTGTTTAAAATTTGCGTGGGATAGTAAACTACAACTAAATTAATATTTATAATTGAAAATAAAAAGTAAATAACGAGAGTCGATAAATAGTTAGACAATGTCAGCTCCTTCGAGCATAAAACAATATATTCGACTTTCTTGTGGGTTAGGCACTCACTAGTGTGTTGGGAATTTAATATGTTTTCTAGCTCCTCCCGATAGTGTAAGTGGTAGCATTTGTGCACGGAAAGCAGGAGATCCAGGTTCGTGTCCTGGCTGGGACAGATAGATTTTTTATTCTATTCCTTCGCATTAGTTGTTTAAAATGCAGTATAGTCCGTAAGACTATGCCTTTAAATAGATTTCAAATTGTTCAATAAAGACGTATTTGAATAAGTCCATATGCTAATACGATTTTCAAAGTGAAAGAGGACAGAGAAGAGGAAGATCAGAATAGTAGATACTTAAATTTTTTACCAAAGTTTTATAACATTTTGAACACTTATAATGACGAATTTATTTAACATATCATCATTTGATTTTCTCTAAACTTCAGCTCTTCTTTGTATAATTTTAGACATAAAGAATTCAGGCAATGCTTGAAAGTTTTTCTATTTAAAAACAAAAAGTTCCACCCTCCTAGTTACATTCATCCTACTACTGTCCTTCATGACCAATGTTTGTCACATATTATGCACCACAGATTTCAGCAGTTACCGATAAAAATTTAATAAAAATTATNCCTGCTTTCGCCACACTCTCTTACTTTCATCTCCTCATTTCTCTACCGTTGGTGACCTCGAACTACCACAGGCCTGCTGCAATCCTAGCGTCCATGAAGTGCTTAAGTTCACTGGGGGCTTAGCGATATCATCTAGCGAAGACCCTGCTTTCGCCACACTCTCTTACTTTCATCTCCTCATTTCTCTACCGTTGGTGACCTCGAACTACCACAGGCCTGCTGCAATCCTAGCGTCCATGAAGTGCTTAAGTTCACTGGGGGCTTAGCGATATCATCTAGCGAAGACCCTGCTTTCGCCACACTCTCTTACTTTCATCTCCTCATTTCTCTACCGTTGGTGACCTCGAACTACCACAGGCCTGCTGCAATCCTAGCGTCCATGAAGTGCTTAAGTTCACTGGGGGCTTAGCGATATCATCTAGCGAAGACCCTGCTTTCGCCACACTCTCTTACTTTCATCTCCTCATTTCTCTACCGTTGGTGACCTCGAACTACCACAGGCCTGCTGCAATCCTAGCGTCCATGAAGTGCTTAAGTTCACTGGGGGCTTAGCGATATCATCTAGCGAAGACCCTGCTTTCGCCACACTCTCTTACTTTCATCTCCTCATTTCTCTACCGTTGGTGACCTCGAACTACCACAGGCCTGCTGCAATCCTAGCGTCCATGAAGTGCTTAAGTTCACTGGGGGCTTAGCGATATCATCTAGCGAAGACCCTGCTTTCGCCACACTCTCTTACTTTCATCTCCTCATTTCTCTACCGTTGGTGACCTCGAACTACCACAGGCCTGCTGCAATCCTAGCGTCCATGAAGTGCTTAAGTTCACTGGGGGCTTAGCGATATCATCTAGCGAAGACCCTGCTTTCGCCACACTCTCTTACTTTCATCTCCTCATTTCTCTACCGTTGGTGACCTCGAACTACCACAGGCCTGCTGCAATCCTAGCGTCCATGAAGTGCTTAAGTTCACTGGGGGCTTAGCGATATCATCTAGCGAAGACCCTGCTTTCGCCACACTCTCTTACTTTCATCTCCTCATTTCTCTACCGTTGGTGACCTCGAACTACCACAGGCCTGCTGCAATCCTAGCGTCCATGAAGTGCTTAAGTTCACTGGGGGCTTAGCGATATCATCTAGCGAAGACCCTGCTTTCGCCACACTCTCTTACTTTCATCTCCTCATTTCTCTACCGTTGGTGACCTCGAACTACCACAGGCCTGCTGCAATCCTAGCGTCTCAAAAGTGCTTCAGTTCATTGGGGGCTTAAACACCGAGATTCACTTGTTCAACACATGTTTTTTTTTTCTTTTTTAAGAGTTTAACATCCTCTAGTATTTTTTAAAACCCTCTTTATAGTTTTGTATTCATATAATGCTATCTGATTCTACTCCAAAAATCTATATTCTCTCTAAGCTATAATAAAATAAGATCAAAATTTGTAATTAACTAAATGAGAAATAAAATGGGTTCTAGTAAGCTCAGATAAAAAAATCGGACTTGCACAAATGGATACGATAAATGTATCTTGCCTCTCAGAGCTAGATCCCAGCTAGAATAATCAGGAGTGAAAAGGGGAAAGGATAAACAATGAATCAATAAAGGATACCTGACTCCTAACAGGACCCGTCGTCATCTAAGATAAAGCCAGAAAACGATGAGCATCTATATAAAGATATACTATAGTATACAGCTGAAAAAACTTAATATAGACAAGGAAAGCGGATTCGCATATGACGGCCATAGTCGCATCCCCATGAGGCCAAAAATAAAATATTAGGAAATTTGGTGGAATGGTGAAATTCACACATTAAGAACGCATAGCTAAGAATGGAAAATCTCATCCTTGCAAATCGCATAGTGCTGTCAATATCGCATGCATACCAATACGTAAGACGCACTTTATTAGGAATGCTTTTCATATATTAATTACATAAACTTGTAGAAAATGAGTATAAATTTATTATATATCAATTAAAAATATTATAAAACATGGGGCAAGACCAAAGGACCCGAGTGGAACAGCTAACTTTGAAGCTATGGGTTCCAGTCTCTAAACAGCTTGTATTCGACAAGTGCGACGCGAAGGAGTTGAGTAATCTAAACTGATTTCCATGTCTCATTTAATTTAGGTATAAATAGTACTAAATGATAGACTTTATCTTAAAGGCCAGGGAGTACAATGTACGTAAAATATGCGCACTACCCCTTAACTTTTATCTAGACTGGCCGAGTTGGACGTGTGGGGGAAGTGCTCTCACATCATAGTTATAATCCTAAATTTCTTCCTTATGAAACCTTTTGTGAAAAAAATGTATTTTTTATTAAGCATTTTTATCTATACTATTTTTTACCTATACTATTTTTGTTACGCTAATAATAACGAAGATATTAAATTTTAATTTTTGATTTTCACATTAACCCTCATGACCCTCGGCTATTAGCCATTGAGAACTCTAAAATAAGAATACCAAATTTAGTTTTACTTATTTAATAATTGCTGATGCTAGAGCGCTTACAGACAAATATATGTGTATATAAAACTAAAAAATGAACTTAACTTTCAGCTCCTCTAATGTATGGATCTGTGAAGATCAGTTTAATGTTTCAAAAGTCTAGTCAGGGTACCATAAACGCTTTATTCTGCCAAAACTAAAGTCGGCTGATGACGTCTATGGTATTTAGAATAGGATGGTAACAACTTGATAGCTCCTCTTCCATGAACCTCAATTTTTTTTTGCAAAAGTGGTAAAAAAAAAAAAAATTAAAATTGTCGACTCCACTTGAATACAAAAATTCATTAATGGGTATAATTGTATTCGCAAGTATTTATTAACGTTAAACCTGTGAAGAGACCATTGCTTGCCTAATGCATGGTATTTTTAGTATGATCCATTTTGCAAGCAATGATAATTTTTACGAGAAAAATAATGGAAATAAAATTGAACAATTTATATGCGTATATAAGTTTTTTGGGAGAATTTATAAATATTATTCTTAGTTATTATATATTATATATTATAAATATTATTCCTGTTATTTTCGGGAAAATATAAAACTTTAAAGAGGATGTTTCACTCAATAAGAAAATTTAATATGTAGTTAAATTAACGTAAATTCAAAAGTAAGAATGCCGCTCAGAAATAAGTAAATAATTTTAAATTCGTACTACAAAGTACTGTAAGTAATACACCCGCTATGATTACTTACAGTAAAGTAATAAACCCGCATGAAAATAATACATTAAGTAAATCATTGGAACTTATATTCATAAAAAAAATACTATATTAATGCTGCAAACAGTTTCTTTTTTATCCTACATCTATTATGTGAACATAATATACAAAAGAAATACGTGTTTCTCATGCATAAGTGGTCAGAGTTTCGGCTAGGACGTAAAATAAATACACCAAAAAATAATTGGGTATAATTTTATTAACTTATGACAACATTTTGACTTGCGTTATATGCTATTATCAGGGGTATGGAGGACGTTTTTTTTTACGAGATTTTGAACTGAGTTCATTTGGCGTACTACATGTTACAAGATTCAAGATTTTTACGCTCTGGCCGAAAAACTGGTAATTTTTTAACGTTTTCATAGTTACTAAAATAAAGCAGACAAAAAAACTGTATTAATGCAAAATAAAAAACATTAAGTTAAAAGCTTACCTTGGATTTTATACTTTAAAATAAGAGAGTCCATTCAACACTCGAAATGAGAGTAGCGGTGTAGCCAGTGATCAGTACACACCTGTATATAGCGCTCCGTCTTTCCAACTATAACATACGAGTTGTGGGAAGAACTGAGATCTCAAACTCTACATACATTTGTAGTGAAGTGTCAGTGACATGTGAGTGCAGTTTCAGCTCGAATCGTCGCGAGGATCACATCTGAACAGTGAGTAAAACGAACTATTTTTGTAGCCGTTATCCTTAGCACTGGGGTCGACAGGGGAAGACCTGTCCAGCCCCCACCTCGTGGCGCTAGGCTCTCATAGCCTCCCTTATCTCTCTGCCTGTAGGGTAGGAGGCTCCGTTCCAGACTCTTAACCCAGCGTTACAGGTTCGAGACCAGGCCACTCTACTTTTTTTTTTTTTTTCTTTATTTCTTTTCTTGTATAAATTAATGAATAACTATGGGAGGCAATCATTATCATCAGGTGATTGCTAGTGGAGGGCGAAAAGAGAAGCGTCGTGGTGAACCCATGACCCCTCCTAAAGATAAGAGGCGCCATTCCGCCAGTAGTACACCATTACAGGAAAGAGATCAATCACAGCCACGCCCCAGCACCTCTCAAGGAGTGACCATCACACCCTCCGCCAACGAAGTGGAAAATAGGAATGAAAACCTATCACCTTTTACAACTGTCAATCCTTTTCATCCTCTTAAAAACATTACTGAAAAAGAGATGGAAACCACCACCCAACGTATGCCCCGACCACCTCCCATTTTTGCCCGAAATGTACAAAACTTTCGCCTAATGTGCACTCAACTCGATGAGAGAGTCGGCCGCGGGAGATACACATGTGTCAATCGTCAGCATGACACTATAATAATGCCACATAGCCCAGACACTTACAGAGGTATAGTGACTATCTGAAAGAGACAAACGCCCAGCATCACACTTACCAACTAAAGGAAGAGCGTGCAGTCAGGGTCGTCATCCGTCACCTCCACCACATAACCTCTCCAGACTATATCAAAGAGGAGCTCACTGAACTTAGCTTCCAGGTCAGAAATGCCATTAACATAACAACAAGCAGGCTTGGTAATGACGGTCATACAAAGTCTCCGTTGCCCTTGTTCTTTGTAGATCTCGAGCCCACAAGCAATATAGCCGAGATTTACAATATAACCTCACTTTGCCATTGCAGAATACGAGTGGAGAAGCCCCTCCCTCGAAGAGACATAGTTCAGTGCCACAAATGCCAGGAATACGGTCACACTAAAAGATACTGTGAGTATGGTGCCCGGTGTGTCAAATGTGGAGGGGCACATCTTACAGGGGACTGTCAGACATCTCGCAGTACACCTGTTGTCTGCGCCCTTTGCCAGAAAAACCATCCTGCTAATTATAAAGGTTGCCAGGTCTACAAAGATTTGAAGCAGCGGATACAGCCCACCAGACAGCAGAACTCAGCATCTGTAGCTTGAAGACCTCCACCACCCTTAACCTGATAAGTCGAATCAGGTTACTCTTATGCAAAGGCGACCTACCTGCCGAAACAAGAAGAACCTCTTCCTCAATGCCAGCCTCCCAGGGGAGAGCGACCTGCCATCTCTCATGTTCCTCCGCCGTCAATATCTAATGATTTCCAATCCATACTCCACTCATTTTTCTCGGAATTCCGCGCCATCATCACTCCTCTCCTGAACCTACTGCCAGCGGTAGTCTGTAATATGACTTCCTGGTCTAGCAGTAAATGCACTCCTTCTCTCGTAGATCATTTTCTGTCCTCCTCTGGAATGCTAACGGCATTCAAACACATACTAACGAACTCAAACTAACTTTAGAAGACAAATGATTCGACGTACTCTTGCTTACTGAAACACGACCATACCAGTCAATACAACTTACCGAACTGATCACCCAAATGGATGAGCTCTTGGTGGAACTGAGCTCCTCATTCGAACTTCCCATACTCATCATTTAATACCTTCCACTCCTACAGACTCGCTCCAAACCACTTCAGTGTCCATCAATACGTCTACTTCCCCAATAACCTTTTCTGCAGTATATTGCCCTCCTAACAAATCTATCACCTCTGGCCAATTCTAAGAGCAGCTAAATCCTTAGATTCCCGTTTCCTCTCTGGCGTATATTATAATGGTTTTCATCTGCAGTAGGGCAGGAGAACGACCAAGTCCCGTCGCCGTGCTCTGTATAATGCTATCTCCTCTCACAATCTCTCCACTCTAAGTCCATCCTTTCCCACCTATTGGCCCATCGAAGTAAACCGTTTTCCGGATATCCTAGATTTCTTCATTGTAAATATTTTATTACCTACCATCACTCTGTACATTAAATGAACTTTCCTCTGACCACAACCCTGTCCTCCTCACAGTCTCTCACACCTATCCCTAGACAATTGCCACCAACCTTAATACTTGGTCCCATTGACTAGTCACTTTTTAGAACTCTCCTAGAAGAGTCACTTGACCTCGGAATCTCCTTAAAAACCTCTGAAGAGCTGGATGATGCTGTCCAGTTCTTTACTATAAAGATTCAGCATTGTCTTTGGATGGCTAACTTAAAACCCACCAGCACCCGCTACACTGTTAATTCAGCTGAATCCCGTCCTGATTACATTAAAAACCTCATACAAGCTAAACGGCAAGCTCGAGCCCTGTTCTAGAGGTACATACATCCCTCAGTTCGTAGGGAGTTCAACAAGCTATCTCGTCTCGTAAAGCAAAAACTAGGTGCTTTACGAAATAAGGCATTTAATGCCTACCTGTCTAGCCTCTCAAGAGGAGACAAATCCCTCTGGACTGCTACGCGCAGGATTCTGAAGTATCGTAAACCTTTTGCCCCCTTACGTCGAGAAAATGGTTCCTGGGCCTCTTCCGACAAAGATAAGGCCCAAATGTTTGCCCAGCATCTAAAGCAAACATTCACTCCTCATACAGATCCCGATAACTTGTCCAATAACGCGGAGGTTGAGGAGTCACTGGATATACCATTACCAATGTCCTTACCGATTAAGGCAGTGACGCCTTCTGAGGTCAAGTACATTATATACTATCTGCCTAAGCGCAAAGCACCCGGCTATAACCTGATCTCCGGGCTAATACTTCGAAATCTACCCCAATAGGCAATTGTTTTCCTCACTTACCTCTATAAATGTGTCCTTCGAACCACCCATTTTCCACTTCTCTGGAAATTTTCTGAAATAATCCCATTTCCCAAACCCGGTAAATCTTCTTCTATCACATTGTCCTATCGACCAATTAGCCTTCTTCCTTTACTTTCTAAAAAATTTGAGAAAGTTTTTAAAACGAATAATACCTAAAATACTTCCTTAAATATTCTTCCTAATCATCAGTTCGGCTTCCGATCCCATACTGTCCAGCAGGTGTTTCGCATTGTAGACTTTATTTCCTTTTCCCTCGAGCGAAAATAATTATGTCCTGGTGCATTCTTAGATGTCACTCAGGCATTTGACCGAGTATGGCATAGTGATCCTCCATAGTGATTCCATAGTGACCCACAGTGATCCTCCATTGTGATATTACATAATATGGAGATATTACATAAGCTGAAATCCATATTTCCAAGTACCATCCGGCAAGGATCAGATTACTCCGAACACTACCGTGTGGAAGCGGGTGATCCACAGGGCAGTGTGCTTGGACCTAGCCTTTTTATCCTTTATACTGCAGACATCCCTACTCATTCTAATACTCTTTTAGCCCTCTTTGCAGATGACAAAGCGATCCTCTCCTTCAAATTCCATTCTTAAATCTCTTTATAACTTGAGTTTTTTAAAAAAGTTTTAAAATATAAATGTTACGAAGTCACACTATATTCCTTATTTCTTTTAAGTTATAAAAACTTCTATATACAAATTCAAGTAATGACAAAGATGTTAAGATTTTATATTACAGATTTCCTCTGAACCTCTTTTTTTCTTCAATTGATTTCAGCCATCAGTTTAGTCGTGCAACAATTTATATAAAGAAGCATTAATATATAATTTGGTCATACTATCTTAGACACACACACACACACACACACACACACGCGCACACGCACACGCACACGCACACGCACGCACGCACGCACGCACACACACACACACACACACACATAGATATAATGNTATATATAAAACTTTGAGCGCACCATATATGCAGCTTTTCTAATGAAGGATCGGTGAAGATCGTTGAAATTTTTCAAACCTACGGAAAATCAAGAAAATGGAACTTGCATTGGCACTGTGTGCAAAAAAGAAAATTCGACGGAAAGTGCATACTACAATAAGGCGATAGTTCATTCATAAATAACAGTCGGCAGTATTCACAACAGTCCGGAACAAACAGCTCGTGTTTTCAACTGTTGGGAGAATGGTAACCTTGTATTGTTGGCTTTCTCAACGGTTACTCCACTATCGATTATCTCGTGGAGTTTCGTCATTTACTCAGCCGTTATTAACAAGCATAGCGTCACTACACACTTTTCAGGTCCTTGATCCTATCATGAGAAATTATTATTATAATTATTATTGCATAAATAAATAATAAGAGCATGGCAAGATCATAAAATAGATGAATTTTTGTTTTATGTACTGTACCATTTTTTTCTCCAAGACCAATCCTCGCGGAAAAAGGATATATTATTTTAATAAATACTAAATTTCTCTTAAATAACTAATTCAATATTCAAATATGCTATGGGAATATAGATACATATTTATATTAGAGTTCTATATATTAATATTTTAAAAATAATAATATACTTTTGATTATTATTAAGACTGCTATATTTGTTTGACACTTAAATTTATTTAACATCGTAAATGTTTTTATTAGTCAAGTTCAACCTAAACAAATTGAAAAGTCTAATGAATGAATACCTAAAATATGAGATATTTGAGAGTTGTGTCATTGGTCACCTTCTCTCCTCATGTGATTAGCATTCAATGTCAGTTTTACTACTCAATGTAATCAAATTAAATAATTTTTTTTTAAATCAGAATTTAATAAGTAAATAAAGGTTAAAAAAAATATGAGACGAGCTAATAATAGTTAAAGCTATATATTATATAAATATGATAAGGGAAAGCATGTATATTCCAAATTTACTTTTTTAAGATCTAGGTATTTTAAGATATTTAGCAAAACACAGAATTAGAAATGTATTTAGGAACGTAGCTTAGAGAGTTAAGAAACCACATACTCCTCCCTGTCCTTAGCCAGCCTTACTCTCTTAGGAAGCTTGATTTGTTCTTTTTCTGTGTTTTCTCTTTCCATTTAGAAGTAAATTTTTGTCAGATTTCGAACATAGTAGTCCAACTCCTGTCTCAATTGTGATTTATTGAACACTATATTTACAGGCAATCTTCTTAGTTTTAGGTAAATAATCTAAAAGGTTATTTCCACCACCAATGAATATAGAACTATCATACCTTTTATTATCCGTCTTCATTGGTTTCTGCAAACCATCTTCTGTTGGCGAGTGCTTTCGGACATTGTCCATCTTCTGGCCGAATACATGCGTTCACTGTCACTGTCTGTATTCAACTGCGTTTGTATTCTGTGGATTAGTCAGATGTGTCAGGTATAAGAGTCGTTTAGCAATTACGGTCGCTTTGTCGGCGATGTTGAAGACAGGAAGACAGTTGAATACAGACAGTGACAGGGAACACATGTATTCGGCAACGATGATGGGCAATGTCCGAAAGCGCTCGCCAACCGAAGATGGTTTGTAGAAACCAATGAAGACGGATAATAGAAGGTATGATGTTTCTTAGTTTTATGCTGCTTTCACCTAAGCACATATGTAAATCTATAATAACTGCACTGAAAGATATATTTAAATACTTGATTTATCACCTTAAACCGGATTTGGGAATTATCACTTTACGTTCCTCTAAACATTCCTTCAAATCGTATTTCGTAAGATATTTAATTTTTATTTTTAAACTCACCACTGTATAGAATGCAAGATTAGCTCCTACTAAGCTATTATTTTGATGCATGCAAATAGATACCAATGTTCAAGTTTGTGCGTGTTTGTGTGTGTGCCCGAACATGCATACAATGTGTCTTAACTCGTTAGCGCTTATAGAAATTTTAGGCGGTGATTGTAGAATTCGAAAGTAACAAAAAACAACTCCAAAGTTTGATTGTCAAAAAGAAAAAAAAAAAAGATTTAGTATTTCTTGAAGAAATCCGATTTATATTAAAATTATAAAATTTTCTCTAATAAATCTCTCAGCTCTCTGGAAATCCTAAAAAATCGGGAAAACTCATATATTTCACATGATATACTTAATACATAGTGATTTAGTTAATGTTCATTTTAAGATTGCCTCATCAACAGATCATTATTTAAAAAACAACAACAATATTGAATGATTATTACTAAATACTTTTTTTCTTAGTAAAAAATAAACTATATTAACTAAAATAAAAATGAAATTCATCACTTTACATCTTTCTTCCTCTGAAATTTGATATTTGACGATAGAAGACTTGTAGAATCCGAAATGGCAATACTGAATTAAATGAACTGAGGGATTTCATCGTTCCAATGATATGCCTTATTTCATATAATGTTCTTGAGGCGTTTAAACATTAAAATTCGTCTAACAGCCAAACGGTTATAGCTATCAAACTGGGATTTGTACAATTTATACATTCATTTTGTTGGGGTTTACAGGTTTTATTCTTGTAGTTTTTTTTATTCCTTTGTGGGTTATCCTGTTGTTAAATAATTTTGGTAGAGAGATGAGTGTTTTTGTGCTGCCACCTCCCCCTTTCCCTTACTGTTCGTCTTCGGACAAACCTTGGAGTGCTTACAATGTTCGGCGTGTGTGGTCAAGGAAGCTTCTTATATATTATTCTAGAAATAACAGAAAAAATCATTTAATGTTCTGGATTATTTAGGCAAGACAAACAGCTGGGGAAAAAGTTGGGTGGTTCAATCCCACCCTCCAATGTCTCACAATAGGGGGTGGGGTGAGCGTGATATAATACTATTTCCATACTCTGCATATGGACTTGAGTGTGCAGGGTCGATAATCCCATTCCCCTTGGAGAAATATCACTCAAGTGATATCACTATCTATGAATTTGGATACATATATATGCCTGCTTGTTTCGCATGTATTGTATGTCTTCGCCAAAGTATTTCAAAGTCTTCCGTCAATTGGGAATGTCAATTCAAGTAACTTACTCTTTAAAGAAAATAATTACAACTCTTACTACTGTATTATTATTTTTTCTTTCTAGGACATTAATTATAAACGAATCAAATAATAAATGTCATTTTCCTTAACTTTTGTGATCTCTTTCGATTAATAAAATATTTACGTTTTGAAGCATATAAAGTATTTTTGTAAGTTTATCATAAGTAATTTATAATTATTTAAAAACAAAGATTTCTCTAATGTGCAGAAAATGCAAATATTTTGCAAACGGAATAGAGATAATTGACCGTGTGGTGTATGAGTACATTAATAGTTTAGATGGTCAGGAATGAATTTCGAAAAAAAGAAGCCATATGAAAAATGTTATAATACCACCAATCATTGTACAATGCCAACGACTTCAAATATACTCACTCGCTACGAAACTCAATAAATTCTTCTAGCCAAGTTATTAGGGCCAAGAGAAAAGTGGACTGCTTTCTGACCGAACCATAACTATTGGTATACTTTTTATTTATTTAAAAAAAAAATACTTTCCTTATTTGTTTAAATTTTGGCAATATCATACTTACCATTATTTTTATTTTTTAACTCGACAAAATATATTCTACTTTTGATCTATTCATCGAAAAGTTTTCATCTCGAAGAATAACAAAAACTAAATTAATTTTAAAATGATTTAATCCATAGAGCATGTTATACTTAATGCTTTTCAGAAAGTACAGAACGCTAAACACACACCCTCTCATTCAATCAAACACACATATAATCAAATGTGAAACTCACTGATGTTCGTCAAAGATATGCTTTAGTCCTTTGATACATTTTATTCAGAATTTTATGATAGAAATCTCTATATTCAATTTTAAATTTACGGATGGAATATTATATATTTTAATCTCCAAGTTGTTACTGAAAAAGGAAATAAGTCTGCCACGCAAAAGGAGCACGTGTTTGTATTCAAAGTTTGTACCATGTATATGGTACAAGTTTGAATGGGCCACATTATAATTGATGAAATTGATGAAAATTCAAAACATTTTTTCTTCAAAAATCCCTTTATGGTCATTATGCACATAGTTTGAATTTTTTGAAAGAAATCTGCTGAGGCGATCAAGTATTGGGCTTGTATACCTATAACCTATAGAATATCATCAGATAGATGGGTAAGACCAAGTATAATTTTTAGCGATTAATAATTTCCTTAATATTTCGGAAGTTTTTCTTTCGGGTCTGAAATATACAAGTATGTCTCTCAGGTCATTGTTTTCCACGGTTTCCTCCAGTTGCTTGGGAATTTGATGTAATTTAGGAGCGATTATCTGAAAGTAAACTTACCTTATTTCAACGTAATCTCACACATGAACATGTTCCCAGCTGTTCTGAAACCCGTTCCGCGAAGATTCAATTTTTATAGGTGCTATTTAAATAATTCGATTGCCCATTTGATTTATGAAGTACAAATGGATTATATTTAAAAAAAAAAATTGGTGTTTCTTGCTGAAACATTTTGTCTTCCCAAGAGCATAAGTAGGTTCAAGCTACTGTTGCCATTGAATCTATATTATTGACAAGAAAAGTAACCAAAATTTTACTGTCATTCATTTTTTATGTTCTGTAAGCAAAAAAAAAAATTATATTATTATGTTACTGTTTACCGACTAGTTTTTTAATTATACTATGATATTGGTTTTTGATAGAAATCACTCATTTTATTATCTACATCAGTTTAGATTGTAAAATGAGCATAATGAAGAATTTGACTTCTGCATGACCAGAAATTCGTTATGGATCTGGTAAAGCATTTGACATGATCTGATTCCAAACTCTAAAGGCTATTGAAAACTTTTCTATATGAATGCAGGTATTGTAAATGTGCTCCTAAGTTTATAATTATAATTTGCTTCATTGAGCTCAATGTTAGGACCAAATCATTTGCTTTTACAGACCATGAATCGTCCCAGGCGGTTTACAAATTCTATTAAAAATATTCAACTGGAGATTTTTTGGCAATGGAGATTATTAGTAGGCAATTTGTTAGGGTTCGGTCAAGATAGTGCAACATTGTACAAACCCCAACAAATTTTCTAATTCTATTATAAATATTGTTTTTTCTTCTGCATTAAGGAGACTGTTTTATTATTTATAATTGTACATGATTATTTAGTATTTTAAGAATTAAAACAATATTTAATTATTACTCAGCATAAGGGGATTAGTTTTATATTTAAATTATAACCTACATAAAATTTAAATATACTTACCTAACATTTCTCTTGTCTTATTACTTCTTTACATGAAAGTATAAAATTCCTGTTTGTATCAATTTATAGATAGTTTTTGTCAATAATTTTGTAGTCTTAAGGTGTGTCCTTATGATCGTGTCCTTTACGGGTTACTGAGAAGTGATTGGTCAATTTGCTTTGCATGCCAATCAAGGATTCCGATTATGCCGTTTCCAAACTCGTGAAATAGGATTATTTGGTAATAAGCTCTAATATTATAAAAGCTCTTTGACGTCATCGCACTCAAACAAACTTTAAACATGTTTCTTCTCTTAGTTTTTGTCAAAGGCAAATTTGAAACAAACAAGTGGTTCGTCGAAAAGACAAGAGATTCACTGCATATGCTCCAGTATTGATTTGATGATAATACAAAATAATGTGGCGACAAATTTGTACTATTACAGTACTTTCTGTACACTGAGTTCTGACGAACTACGAGGAATAGACAAAGCGATGGAGCACAAGGCTTTGGGTAATTCTAGATGAATACAACAATAAAAAGGACATTTTATTTCATTTGTTCACAATAATTACGTATAATTTGAAGGTAATTATCCGTTTTAGAATTTCTTAAAACAGTAATCATGAATACATTAAACATTTAATAATACAACATTGTTATGGCACATATACACTCAGAACATAATTACAGTATACACAGAACTTATAGAAGTGTTCTCAACTACAATACAATACAACACCATTACTACAGGTGGTAGCGGCACTATCTCCATAAGAGGGAACACATTGGGTGGCAACGGGTTTTAAATAGTAGTTAAATAAAATAGTAAGTGGATTCATAATCGTATTTAAAGAGTATGCTGTCTTACTGATCATAGAAACCATATTGAAAACAAGAAGAATGTTGGTCCAGGAGGCGTTTGAGGTTCCTCTGCGAGTGAAGTGAAATAGCTATTTGTAAATGGTATATGAGACCTAAAACCCACGAAAGACAGTTATGTTTTATACCAAGTCCTGACTCATGCTTGGCTAATACTAACACATCATAGCGTCAAATTTTTTTTCAACGAAAATGGTTCCACATGTTTTGTTACCGTTTAAGTTCTTTCCGTTTTAAATTATGTTTTATACTTTGCATGTAAACTTAAAATAAGTATAATTCAAGAGAAAAACCTTTGGAAAGACGAAAAAAACATTTAAACAACATAACAAAGGAAAACGTGAGGCAGAAAAAAATGTGCTGTGAGTTAGGATGAATAATGGATCAGGACCGCTTGAGGTATTCTGTGGATAATAAAAACTATGCCATATAAGATTCGCCGTGAATGCAGGGTCATTAGCCATAAGCTAATGATTTTAATTAATATAAAATAAAATTTGCTGCACTGTAGGGAAAATTCTTAGAAAATAATACTTTTGTTATTCCTCTTTAACTTCGAAACTGCTAAAAGTATAAGACGAAATTATTATAATTAACCATTAACAATTACAAACAGTATTGAAAAAATTCATTTGAGACCTAACCTAAGTTTATGAGAAAAAGTGGAAGACCTAAATTTTCCAAATTCCGTTTTAAACCTTGAATCAATGGCCAATTTTTTTTTCTTCAAATTCTACTGAAATTAATTAAAAATTTCTGAAGTTAATATCGTGAAGAATATTTAGGACCAACTAGTCGTTGGTAAAGGACTATGAAAACGACATATTGACATTTTGGTGAAATTTATAGGCATTTTAAGTGTAAATAAATACAAATCAGAAAATATAATGAAATATGATTTTGAAACGATTATAATACATTTTATTCCTTAGAAATTTAAGAGAGCCAAATCAATTAAACATTATGCTGTATGCCGTTTGACACAAGTATTTAGTGGTAAGTAGAAAACCAGGCTTAATTAACGTAGGTTAATACACGTCTATGTCTTACACTTTTAACTAATAATATTATTATTAGTATGCTAATTATTCTATACTATGAGAGCACATTGCAAGATCCACGCTGTGCAGGATGTAATTTCTAAATAAATAAAATAAGCTAAACATCTAAAAAAAAGTATGCTAAAATTTTGTAACAACTACTGGTATAATAACTACAAGGTAAAATAAAATAAAATAAAATAAGAAATTCATACAATTGAATATGAAGTCAGAAAGAACTCAATTTTAAAAATATTGTTATAAGTTTATATAATTTTCAAAGGGCGTAATAATCTAAGTGTTGATCGCCCCTAAACCCGATCCTACCTACCTATAATTTTCAAATAACTTTGTCCAGTTTGAAAGGTAATCAGCAGGGTCCAGAAATTTGATTTTGAATTTAAACGCCGTGTTTGAATGAAACAGAAAGATTTTCTAAATGCTCATAATTATAGAACCCGCTACCTTTTAAAATTGAAAATAAATTGATGGAGTAGACTATGGATGAAGGCCATATTAGAAGTAAAGAATAAGTCATTAAACACATATATAGGCCAATTGTAAGTCTAGAATAGGCCATTAGACATAGATAAAGGCCAATTGAAAGTATAGAATAGGCCATTGGACACATATATAGATCAATTGGAAGTGTAGAATAGGCCAGTAGACATAGATAAAGGCCAATTGAAAATATAGAATAGGCAATTAGACATAGATAAAGGCCAATTGAAAGTATAGAATAGGTCAATTGGCAGTTTTGAATAAACCTATTAATTATGAAAAGGAGACTCATATTAATAGAGTTTTTGAGTATACTGGATAATAATATAATATATCATAGGAGATATTTTTTTTAAAACTTTTATTTATTTATTACATTCTGTTAAACTAAAACATTTTGTAATTTGATCACCACAATGAATTTAAAAAAAATGACTTTCAATGTCAATAACATGAGGAGAGAAAGTGACCAATGACACCACTCTCAAATATAGGAGATATTGCACTTACCTATATTACTATAGAATCGGTAAGGAGTAATTCATCATATTAAATTCAATGAATCGGATTATTATTATAATAATAAAGTTAATAGATTAACTGTAAAAATGCATTTTTTTTTGTACATTACCCACCATTGTCAGATCTACAATCTAATTTAAGCATAACAAAAATTCCATAAATTTTATATACTGCTTAAGAGAAATTTAAAAATGTAACTTATCATTTTATTTTATGATTTCTTTGAAACAAAGAACGATATTTCAAACCATACAATTGATTAATAATTAAATTTTTATGAAATAGAAATGACAGAAAATTAAATATTATAACTACAATATTTATAACAATTTTCAAATAGTTTTACATTTCAGAGAATGAATAAAAAAATTTCATTTTATTCCATGATAAATTTTTCATTAATAATGTTTATAATAATTCATGTAGTAATCTTTTCATAAGCCAAGTTAATTAAAGAAATATGCGAAATGAGTCTGCCTTCTTTGATTTCTGTTTAGAAGCACGAAGAACTGTCCTATGTGAGGTTAATAAATTTGACTTCCAAGTTTCATGAATTAGGAAAAACTTTGCCCCAATATGCCAAGATGCGTTCAAATCACAGTTACTAAGCAGGGCATCATATCAACAATTATTATGACTCTTAATAATAATAACTAAAGCTATTTGATAACATAATTGTCAACTAATAAATCGTAAAACGAAAAAAATCCTTTTTTAAAAAGTATTCGGTGATCACAAATCAATTACGTACATTATTGGAATTTTTAGCAAAAAGGCATGCGGAGGAAACACGAACTCAGACGATTCTTGGGATGGATTCAGTAGGGACGGTTCAGGGACCCACAATATGTCAAAAATGTGAGTAGTGGGATTTGGTCCTAACCCACAGCACTATAGGTAATTAGGGTAAGTTCTCAGACTCTAAGACTATTTCAGAATCTTCTCGTAGTATCCTTCATGTTTATCTGGAAGATGGTCTTATCAACAGGGATCTAGGTGAAGTTAAGGTGACCATTACAACAAGTATATTCACTATAATGTATTAGCGATCAAAATCTTTCTATCGGTTAATTTGAAAAGGAAAACACTCAATTGAAAATATGTTTTGTGCTCATGATGTAAATGTAATGAGAATAAGAGGATGAGGAAGAAAGTTTAGGAAGGATAGTTAGTTAATTGTTTTAGTCGAGGAAATATTATTTTTTAATAATTTATAGGATTTTTTTTTCACCTATAGCTCTACTAGACACGACACAGAAGATAAAATTCACATTTTAAAAATACATAAACGTATGTAACTACCCTGTATCAAAACCGGATCACCCACTTTAGGTGTAATCTTCAAAACTCGAACTCAACTGAGGTAAACTCATAGGCAGAGAAAATGTGTATAGACACAAGAATGTTCACACATTACGCCTGGATAAGATAAGTAGCCTGTACATCATTCCTCCAGCCTAGTAAAGATGTTCAGGTCATCTATGCAGTTAGCCTGGTTAAGATGAGTAGGATGTACATATATCCAGACTGGTGAAGATTTGTAGGTTGTACGTACTTCTCGCCTAATCAGGATGAGTAGTGAGTACTTATGTTTGGTGAAGATGTTCAGGCCGTCCATACATCCTACATGGTTAAGATGAGTAGATTGTAGGTATCTGCTTTGTGGAGATATGAGGGCCTAACATAAATCCCATCTGTTACGGATTTGTAGACTGTACGAATATTCCGCCTGGTGAAGAAGTGACAATCCAAATGGATGTTCTTTTCTCAGCTGAATGGGCGACTCCGGCAGGTCTTTAATTTATATATATATATA
>KZ809033.1:89275-101081 GCA_000696205.2 Oncopeltus fasciatus | reverse complement strand
ATATATTTTAGTGTATATATAATTTATATAAAGTGTATAAAGAAAATGAAACACTCGCGGCTGCAATATGTAGCAATGAAGAACATGTGGGATAGAGAGTGCAGTGCACACACACACAAAAAAGAAAACAAATCCTAAGGAGCCAAATTTTCGGGGATCTTTCGGCCTTCGTCTCTCAGCAGCCTGTAAGGAGAATAATGAATGAGGAGTTTCTTTCTATTAATCTCTAACTAAACGTGGGACATATATTATATGAAATGTATTATGCTATTGCTGCTCCTGGACTTAGGACCTTCTATTGGACATTTCTAATTTTTATTTCTCTAACCATCAAACTAGGTGCTTATTAATGGAATAAATATATTTATAACCATCTAGTTTGGTATATGCGTGTCAAGAAGTTTAAGTTTTTAGTACAGTTTCTATTTGTATTCAATCTGAATGCCATGAGTTCGATGACTGTACTGTCATCCAGGTTATATTTATATAAATAATGTATGAATAATTGATTTTAAAATAATCTATAATCAATTCTTGTTATTACTTATTTGTATTTCTTAGGTGGATGAAAGAGAAGAAGGTTTTTTAGAATGAGGTTGTTTAGTGGCATGCAGCCAAATGCAACACACCTTAAACGAAATCTCCTTAGAACCGCAGATGTTTTTATTGTTCGTTACTAGTTATCTATTTACTTTTTTTACACAAATAATTGACTATTCTTTTTTTCACTGCACAGGATCTAAATGTTTACGTAAGTGGCTGGTGAATGTATACACGAAATCTTATTCTTAGTACTCATTGCCAAAACAACTTGTTCCCCATACTCTGGGGGGAAACAACAATATGTATATCCTTACATACAGTCACACACGCATACACACACTATATTAATTAAGTCCTTCCTCCATCAATGATAGGCCGGGCAATAAAAGGATCTCCTTTGTCATCACAAGATACATCTGTCAGAGCTGCGTTACTTTATCTTCCGTGTATTACCTGACTTCATCCCTTCCCTTTGACCTGCCGACTGTCAATGACACTTGTTTTTTATATCTTCTTCATACTACACTTTGATGTTTGTCTTTCCTTTCTTATCTACCGTTTATATTCATATAACGGCATTTTACTTCGTTATATTCTTATAAATATAACGAAGTAATAATTATTGTATTTTATATTCTCGAAGACATATTTTTCCTCAAAATGTTAGATCACAGTACTCTTGATGAGTTCACAATGTAAGCGAAAACTTTGGCATTTCTAAAAAAAAAAAAATAATGCCCAATTATATTTTAAAATATTTATTTTACATCCTAGCCAAAACTCAAACCGTTTTTATTTATATTTTAGAGACATTTTTTCTATTATTCATTGCCAATTTCTTAATGTTCACGCTTGAACATTGTTTCAATGATTTATTTGGAATTAAAGAATAATTTTATTTGAGTTTTCCACTAAAATTTTGGGTTTCCCGCAAACCCCTACTTTCATTACTTATTTTCTTCTTAATCGACCTATTTTTAACAGCTTAGGGTTATGGAGGAAGGGAAAATATTAAGGTAGCCACCCTATATTCAAATAACCATAGCTTTGGGCAAGCTTTTACTTCTCAATAAAAGGTTACCAGGGGCAGGATTTAATCCCGATGCGTATGGGTGACCCGAACGGATAACCCATTGCTCCTTCAATTAAAAACATTTAAAAAAAATTCATATTAAGAATGGCGTTTAAGTATAATATATTTTATCATACCTTCTATTATCCGTCTTCATTGGTTTCTGCAAACCATCCTCCGTTGGCGAGCGCTTTCGGACAACAAACATACAACATACAAACTCAGTTGAATACAGACAGTGACAGTGAACACATGTATTCGGCCAAGAAGATGGATAATATCCGAAAGCGTTCGCCAACGGAGGATGGTTTACAGAAACCAATGAAGACGGATAATAGAAGGTATAATAGTTCTATATTCATTGGTAGTGAAAATAATGTTTTAGATTATTTAACTGACACAGCTAGCCAAGCGAAGGTATTACTAACACGCATGTTTAAAAAGACTAGAAAGCTACACAAGACAATAGCTAACATCAAATTCAACAAACAATGTCAGACACACCTAGATAATACCTAGATACGCTACAATAAACATAAACACAAAATCATTTGCAGCACAACACACAAAATTACAGAAATACGCTCACTATACATTAAAAAGAACAGATTGAACAACGAAATTTGCAAACTCCACCTAGAGACAGGAAACAAACTGACACAACTAAACCAACATTACACACTGCCTACATACCTACACTACATTAAGGACATTATGAAACAGAACTGACAAAAAGTACGATACTATGAACAAAAAACTCACAAAACTACGACTTAAACAAATAAACAACTCAGACATAAAACGGAACAACCAAACATTTCACAAACGCATAGTAAACCTGACAAACATCACGTTCAACAAAGATGAAACAGATACATTGGAAAAGGGACTCAAACATAATCTACAATACAGGAATATAGAGAAACAAATAGAAACAAACATACTAGACGCAGAACACATAATAACATACCTACCACAAAAAAAAACAAGAACAGATGAGACACAGAGTAGCAGACCTACTGACCAACAACATAAAGCACCGAATCCACACTAAACATAACCAGACAGAAACCAAGACAACTAGAAACATACAGAAAAAACTCCGCGACAACAACCTAACACTGACCAAAGCGGACAAAGGTAACGTGACAGTTATTATGCACACACAGGATTACAACAACAAAACAGAAGAGTTCATTAGACTAACAAAATGCACAGAACTAAAAACAGACCCCACAGATACATACCAACGAGAAATACGAAACACAATTAAACGATGTCCAAACATACTAGACGGATCTCACTTCAAATACATTAACATGAATCCTGGACCACCAACGCTACGAGCACAACCGAAAATACACAAACCAGACATACCAATACGACCAGTAATAAACTACAGACCGGCACCAGCATACAAACTCGCCACACACACCGCAAAACTAATTAAAGAATCTCTAAACCTACACAACACATACACAATAAAGAACACGACAGACCTGATCACTAAACTACAAGACATTACAATCACAGAACAGACAAGACTTATATCATATGATATAAAAGACTTATACCCTTCCATACCAATAACAGAAACCATAGACATACTAAAAAACGGACTAACGGACCTTTACGATGAACAATTCATAGAAGAACTGACAGACATAACCTCAACAATACTGAAACAGAATTACTTCTTATTCGACAACAAACTTTACAGACCAGCAGACGGATTAGGAATGGGAAACCCAACTTCCTCTGTACTAATGGAGACTTTTATACAACACATAGAAGACACACACATTAAGAACCTTATAGAAAGATACAACATAAAACACTACTACAGGTACGTAGATGACATACTTTGCATACTTTCACAAGATAATGGAGAAGACATATTAACAGACCTAAACAACTTACATCCCAACATCACATACACAATGGAGAAAGAAAACAACAAAACAATCAACTACCTCGACATAACTATTACAAGGACGGACGATAAGCTAACCTACGGAATATACAGAAAACCGACAGCGACTGACACTACCATACACGCAACATCAAACCACCCCACACAACACAAACTCGCAGCATTCAGACATTTAATACGACGAATGAAGACAATCCCACTCACAAAAGAAAACTATGACAAAGAACTACAGACGATATACACAATTGCGCACAACAACGGATACAAACAAACCACTATAGACAAACTACTTACGAAATACAACAACAAAACACACACGAACAGACAACAAGAAGAACAGGCAAATCATAGATACACAATAACATACACAGGCACTGAAACTTACAAACTTACAAACCTATTTAGAAAAGAAGGTATACTCACAGCATTAAAAACAGACAATACACTGAATCGCAACGTACACACGATCAACAAAAAGACTGAAACCTTCAATTCCAGCGGAGTATACAAACTGGCATGTACATGTAACCAGACGTACATAGGACAAACAGGACGAAAACTCAAAACGAGATTTGACGAACACGCACAATCATACAAACAAAATAAACGGGACTCCAACTACGCAAACTATCTACAAGACAACGGACACGACCTCACCGACATACAAACAACCATGACATTACTACATAAACAACAGAAGGGACGGAAGATGGACATTTTTGAAAATATGGAAATTTACAAAACAAAGACCACTGACAATACCATTATTAACGAACAACTTAACACACAATCTGACACCATATTTAGACCGCTATTGTTACTAAAACGAACACACAAACGTAAACGAACAGAAGACACACAAACCGACAACAACGCAAAAAGACATAAGACAGTATAATCCATTGTCAGACACTATCAAACACAAACACTATTACAAAAAACTTTGGGAACACTTAGAACACCTCAACAAAGGAGATTACAACTAATCCCTGCCTCAACTAATACCTGAAATAATGGACACTGACCCTTATAACTCTCGCGTTTGACAGACCTTATCGCCGACAAAGCGACCGTTACAGCTAAACGACTCTTATACCTGACGCAAATGACCAATCCACAGAATACAAACGCAGTTGAATACAGACAGTGACAGTGAACACATCTATTCGGCCAAGAAGATGGACAATGTCCGAAAGCGCTCGCCAACAGAAGATGGTTTGCAGAAACCAATGAAGACGGATAATAGAAGGTATGATAGTTCTATATTCATTGCTAGTGAAAATAACGTTTTAGGTAATATATTTTTATTATAGAAACCAAATTTCAGTATTTGGACTATTAATTGTATGTCATTAATATTATTCTTTTTCGGTTGAAATTGGATCAAAGTGAGGAGTTTTAGAGGAGGCCAAAATTTGTAATTTTAATATTTTCGATGTAATTACCATTAGACATCCTAATACCCTACTGGCCCTATTTGCAGATGACAAAGCGATCCTCACTTCCCATCCTGATCCTAAAACCGCTTTCATTATTTTACAAAACCATCTAGATGCCATTCAGCACTGGTGGAGCAAATGGAGAATTAAGATAAATGAGTCTAAATGAGTACAGGTAAATTTTCAACTAAGAAAAGATCCTCTCTATAATGTCACATTTAATAATATCCCTATACTCCTCCTTGATTCAGTCCGTTAACTTGGGTTCCACCTTGACTCACGACGTTATTGGAGCCAACATATAAAAATCAAACGACAAGAACTCAAGAAAATAAACTGACTCTCTATAAAACATTATACGACCGATCTGGACATACGGTGCAGAACTCTGGGGTGCCGCTAAGCCTTTCAACATCCTACGTATTCAATCCTTTCAATCCAAAATCCTAAGAGTTATTGCAAATGCTCCATACTATGTCTCGAACTCTACCCAACATCAAGATTTTATTATCCCATTCGTCCATGACTTCATGTCCACCTGCTTCACGCTCCTCCACTGTAAACTCCAATTTGACCCTAATCCATATGCTCAATCCCTGTCATCGGACTCCAACCCCTATGATCCACCCCGGCGACTAAAACGAAGATGGCCTCGTGACCTCCTGTTATTTATTCTTACTGAGTGTAATAAATAAATGAATAGTTATAAATAAAAAAAATTACCATTAGAAAAACGTGTACAAAAAAATATAGTTTTAAAATATAATTTTCAATTTTTTTTTTTACAAAAATAATATTCTAAAGAAAAAAAAACATGTATTAAGGAAGAAATTTATGAATTTAGCTATGATGAGTGAGCATTTCCTCTAGTCTATCTTCCCGGCTAGTCTAGAGCAAATTTTAGACATACTTTATACACAAATTATTATCTACGGCTCTTAAGTTTAATTTCGTTAATTACTCTTATTTGTACCAATCTTTCAGGAAAAAAAAATTAGATTACGAATTAGATTTCAGAAAAATCAGCTTAGATTACGTAGCTATTGAAGAGGAAAATTTTTAATAGTTAGTGTACTTTTAATTGTGAATGATTAAATCATTCTGTCTTTTTAACGAGAAAGGAATTTTCATTGGAATGTGCGGTTAAATGATTTTGAGTGGAGTAATAAAAATTTGTCATTTGTATAGGTCATCTCAATAATATGCCTATTATAGGCTGTATAAACACTTTGAATATGGGTATGCAGAGCTGACATGTGAATGTCACATTGCTCTCTTCCGTTATGTAATCATTGGAGACATGCATCATCAAGAACAAACATCGGGCAGCATTATAGGCTGTATAAACACTTTGAATATGGGTATGAAGAGCTGACATGTGAATGTCACATTGCTNAAAGCGGGCGGAGGAGTTTTAGAGGAGGCCAAAATTTGTAATTTTAATATTTTCGATGTAATTACCATTAGACATCCTAATACCCTACTGGCCCTATTTGCAGATGACAAAGCGATCCTCACTTCCCATCCTGATCCTAAAACCGCTTTCATTATTTTACAAAACCATCTAGATGCCATTCAGCACTGGTGGAGCAAATGGAGAATTAAGATAAATGAGTCTAAATGAGTACAGGTAAATTTTCAACTAAGAAAAGATCCTCTCTATAATGTCACATTTAATAATATCCCTATACTCCTCCTTGATTCAGTCCGTTAACTTGGGTTCCACCTTGACTCACGACGTTATTGGAGCCAACATATAAAAATCAAACGACAAGAACTCAAGAAAATAAACTGACTCTCTATAAAACATTATACGACCGATCTGGACATACGGTGCAGAACTCTGGGGTGCCGCTAAGCCTTTCAACATCCTACGTATTCAATCCTTTCAATCCAAAATCCTAAGAGTTATTGCAAATGCTCCATACTATGTCTCGAACTCTACCCAACATCAAGATTTTATTATCCCATTCGTCCATGACTTCATGTCCACCTGCTTCACGCTCCTCCACTGTAAACTCCAATTTGACCCTAATCCATATGCTCAATCCCTGTCATCGGACTCCAACCCCTATGATCCACCCCGGCGACTAAAACGAAGATGGCCTCGTGACCTCCTGTTATTTATTCTTACTGAGTGTAATAAATAAATGAATAGTTATAAATAAAAAAAATTACCATTAGAAAAACGTGTACAAAAAAATATAGTTTTAAAATATAATTTTCAATTTTTTTTTTTACAAAAATAATATTCTAAAGAAAAAAAAACATGTATTAAGGAAGAAATTTATGAATTTAGCTATGATGAGTGAGCATTTCCTCTAGTCTATCTTCCCGGCTAGTCTAGAGCAAATTTTAGACATACTTTATACACAAATTATTATCTACGGCTCTTAAGTTTAATTTCGTTAATTACTCTTATTTGTACCAATCTTTCAGGAAAAAAAAATTAGATTACGAATTAGATTTCAGAAAAATCAGCTTAGATTACGTAGCTATTGAAGAGGAAAATTTTTAATAGTTAGTGTACTTTTAATTGTGAATGATTAAATCATTCTGTCTTTTTAACGAGAAAGGAATTTTCATTGGAATGTGCGGTTAAATGATTTTGAGTGGAGTAATAAAAATTTGTCATTTGTATAGGTCATCTCAATAATATGCCTATTATAGGCTGTATAAACACTTTGAATATGGGTATGCAGAGCTGACATGTGAATGTCACATTGCTCTCTTCCGTTATGTAATCATTGGAGACATGCATCATCAAGAACAAACATCGGGCAGCATTATAGGCTGTATAAACACTTTGAATATGGGTATGAAGAGCTGACATGTGAATGTCACATTGCTCTCTTCCGTTATGTAATCATTGGAGACATGCATCATCAAGAACAAACATCGGGCAGCATTATAGGCTGTATAAACACTTTGAATATGGGTATGAAGAGCTGACATGTGAATGTCACATTGCTCTCTTCCGTTATGTAATCATTGGAGACATGCATCATCAAGAACAAACATCGGGCAGCATTATAGGCTGTATAAACACTTTGAATATGGGTATGAAGAGCTGACATGTGAATGTCACATTGCTCTCTTCCGTTATGTAATCATTGGAGACATGCATCATCAAGAACAAACATCGGGCAGCATTATAGGCTGTATAAACACTTTGAATATGGGTATGAAGAGCTGACATGTGAATGTCACATTGCTCTCTTCCGTTATGTAATCATTGGAGACATGCATCATCAAGAACAAACATCGGGCAGCATTATAGGCTGTATAAACACTTTGAATATGGGTATGAAGAGCTGACATGTGAATGTCACATTGCTCTCTTCCGTTATGTAATCATTGGAGACATGCATCATCAAGAACAAACATCGGGCAGCATTATAGGCTGTATAAACACTTTGAATATGGGTATGAAGAGCTGACATGTGAATGTCACATTGCTCTCTTCCGTTATGTAATCATTGGAGACATGCATCATCAAGAACAAACATCGGGCAGCATTATAGGCTGTATAAACACTTTGAATATGGGTATGAAGAGCTGACATGTGAATGTCACATTGCTCTCTTCCGTTATGTAATCATTGGAGACATGCATCATCAAGAACAAACATCGGGCAGCATTATAGGCTGTATAAACACTTTGAATATGGGTATGAAGAGCTGACATGTGAATGTCACATTGCTCTCTTCCGTTATGTAATCATTGGAGACATGCATCATCAAGAACAAACATCGGGCAGCATTATAGGCTGTATAAACACTTTGAATATGGGTATGAAGAGCTGACATGTGAATGTCACATTGCTCTCTTCCGTTATGTAATCATTGGAGACATGCATCATCAAGAACAAACATCGGGCAGCATTATAGGCTGTATAAACACTTTGAATATGGGTATGAAGAGCTGACATGTGAATGTCACATTGCTCTCTTCCGTTATGTAATCATTGGAGACATGCATCATCAAGAACAAACATCGGGCAGCATTATAGGCTGTATAAACACTTTGAATATGGGTATGAAGAGCTGACATGTGAATGTCACATTGCTCTCTTCCGTTATGTAATCATTGGAGACATGCATCATCAAGAACAAACATCGGGCAGCATTATAGGCTGTATAAACACTTTGAATATGGGTATGAAGAGCTGACATGTGAATGTCACATTGCTCTCTTCCGTTATGTAATCATTGGAGACATGCATCATCAAGAACAAACATCGGGCAGCATTATAGGCTGTATAAACACTTTGAATATGGGTATGAAGAGCTGACATGTGAATGTCACATTGCTCTCTTCCGTTATGTAATCATTGGAGACATGCATCATCAAGAACAAACATCGGGCAGCATTATAGGCTGTATAAACACTTTGAATATGGGTATGAAGAGCTGACATGTGAATGTCACATTGCTCTCTTCCGTTATGNATAGCTTTTTTATAATTTCCTTTCTTTTGTATTTTATGATTTTATGAAAGGACTTCATAATTGTATTCTATATATTAAACTCCTTATATTTTTGATAAATTATGATTATATTGGTATTAGCTACTAATCTATCAATAATTGACGCTTGCAAGCACAGAGCTCTTTTTGATTTCCACTTGGTCGATTTTTTATTATTTTAAAAATATTTTTTCAATACACACTCACACACAAACATACTCATACACATAGATTTTTGGAAGGCTTATAATTATTTACTGTATAAAACCGGTTAAGAATCGAAGATATTTTTCAAAAGTAATTTGCAGAATTGATAATGATAAATATCAATAAAAATGTACAAATATACTTTTTTGTCCCCAAAGAAATTATCGATAATGGCTTTTAGTTACTTATCTCTGGGGGCATTTTCGGCTATTGACGATGCAATTTTCAATAATAAACTTTTAGCTGAGAACTTGTTTCTTTGAATTTTGAAGAAAATGTCAAAGTTATTTACACTTTTAAAAACTTAATTTAGGTATGCCTCTCGTTTGTTTAACCAACCTTACTTGATTTTATGCTTAGAAATTATCATAAGGAAAGAGTTGATAAATAATAAACAATTAATGAGAGGGAATAGAATAAAAAAATCTATCTGTCCCAGCCAGGACTCGAACCTGGATCTCCTGCTTGCCGGGCCGGTATGCTATCCATTGCACCACCGGGACAAGCTAGATAACTTATTAAATTCCCAAAACACTAGCGAGATCCTAACCTACGAGAAAGACGAATACATCGTCTTATGCTGGAAAGAGCTGACATTGTCTAGCTATTTGTCGACTCTCGTTATTTACTTTTTTAATTTTTCTTTATAAATATATAAATTTGGTTGTGGTTTATTATCCCACGTACATTTTAAACAATTAATGAGAGGGAATAGAATAAGTGTTAGGAATTTAATAAGTTATCTAGCTTGTCCCGGTGGTGTAATAGAAACATTCCGGACCGGCAAGCAGGAGATCCAGGTTCGAGTCCTAGCTGGGACAGATAGATTTTTTTATTCTATTCCCTCTCATTAATTGTTTATTATTTATTATGGTTGACTTGCAGCTTAGTAGCTTGTAAAGTTTTCCAAGTCTCATATTAGTTCCTGTCTTTTGAGTTTTGTATGTGTGTTCCATGTTAGTCGAGAGTCAAGATGAAAGCCTAGGTACCTGACGCAATCGGAAGTTGGGATAGGGATGTCATTAAAGTAAATTCTGCCAGGTTGTTTCTTCCTTAGTGTGAACGTGACATGACAGCATTTGCCTTCGTTGACCTTAATACGCCAGCGCTGGCACCTACTCTATATGTCCATCACATGCCGTTGGAGATTTTCCTGGCTGTATGTGAGTCAGTATCGGTAGAATCTAATTTCTACAATAATTATTTTAGAAACTTCTTATCAAAATTCATTACAAGCAAATTTAGTGCTGTATTTGGTGTATATCCAAATCGTTTTATGGTAATAAAGTTCCTAATGAATTCTGAAAGAGTCACATCAAATTTCGTTCCAATAAAATAAATGTGAATTAAAATCGTTGAAATAAAGATTTATATCGAGTAAGATAATTATTAAATACCTGATATAATCTCTATCTCTCTATCTCTCTCTCTCTCTCTCTCTCTCTCTCTTTCTCTTCAAGATACTTTGGAAATGAATTGTAATACAAACATAAAAGAGTTTAATAAAATAAATTTTTAGTAAAGTATTTTAGAAAAAAAACAAAAAAAAAAAACAGTTCTTTGTAGGAAGGGCAGTCTTAGAACCCTTTTTTTTCACAGATTCCGTTATTAAAAGATATTATTGCTTTAAAAAAATCATATTTGGGCTATAATTTCTCTTTTTACCCTGAGGATTAAGGGTTTTTTCGTTTTTTTGTCAATGGTTATATAAGAGTTTATATCACAAAGTAAGAACTTAAATTTGAAGAACTGAAACTCATATTAAAAAAACCTTAGGAACTGTGTAGAACGGTTAACCAGCTTTTGTTTTCCTTAATGCTTACATGTGTATTGAAAATAGAAAATATACATTGAGTTTGATTCTTCGACGAAAATAATCACTTTTTTTTAAAGATTAGCAATTGATTTGTTTTTCTTGACTGAAAGTAAACTAAATAACATATTTGGGTTTAATAATAGTTTATGATATCATAATGCTGACACTCATATTCGTAGCCATTTACATTGGTTACAAAGGGTGTAAACAAAAAAATTAAGATAGTAGAATAAGCTAATCAAAATGTTTACATCAAATACAATTACGTTAATTTCTTATAGAATAAATAAATTTTTATTATAAAAGTATAAACACTTTGAATATGGGT
>KZ809033.1:67233-77558 GCA_000696205.2 Oncopeltus fasciatus | reverse complement strand
TATTCTAAGATGATTTTAGTTGGGGTTCGGTCGAGGTAGATCCAAAAAAACACAAATAAAGAAATGTATTTTTTTTATGAAGGATTATCTGCCAACGTTTCGGCTTACATTGTAAGCCATCTTCAGGGCTATCATGAAGATGAGAGAGGACGTCTTGTCCCTAGGATCACATTTCCATGACTCAGTTGGAGGCTTCTCCACCACTACCTTTGTGTGGTATCGATCTGCGAGGTCGTATAAAGAGTTAACATTTGTAGTTCTCTCTAGATCAACAAATAATAACGGGAGTGGCACTATATAAATTCCTTCAGTTCCTCGCTGGGTGCCAAGGACATTCAGTACACTTTTTGGTTTGAACCCGCGCTCTTAGAGTTCTTCTGTGATTGTCTCAGAAGTAGTGTGGTGAAGATATCGAATAACAACTACTCAATCTTCTTGGAGTTGGTAAGAGTGATATTCGTCTTTTAAATATTTTATTATATCGCGATACGAGTCAGGATATTAAGAATTTATTTTTGTGTCGGAACGTCTGCTTATAAATTTGTAATTTTCCCTGCCGACTATTTGGTCGAGTTGTGAGCACATCAGTTGAAATTTTTTAATGTTTTTGAGGAATATCGGTGAGGGCTTGGGTATTTAAGGGGCGGTCATTGTTTCCATTCTATTTTCCTCACGGTGATCAGGTTTGGCGTTAAGAACGGCGAATTTGTGAAGGCTGGGGTATTGTTGTTCAGTACCGTCTGGTCGCTGGGACCTGCAAGAATTGTCAACGTCATTGTACCATACTGTTGTCGCCTGTCGGGGATGACGGTGTTCTGGTGGACCGGCCCTGTGCCTCTGGCTAGTAGCGGGTCTGGGTGGTGGAGAACCCAGCAGTGAGGGCTTCTCTCCAGCTGAGCTAGTTCTCTTATTGCGGCCTTTATTCGATCCCATAATTTGGTGATAAAAATTGCCGTGCTTGTATTGAGAAACAGAAAGAAAAGAGAGAAAGAAAAATTTTTTTTTGGTAGTGGTTAGTTTCGAACTCGCGCCGGGCGGAGCGAGCCGGGGCTAGAAGTCAAAGTGACGGCCCTTTATCAGACCAAGCCAAGGAGGCTGCCTCCTTATGTCACTTTCTCCCGTACTACTCTCTGGTAGAGGGAGCAGTAGGACAGAGAGTGTGGTGTTCCCCCTCCACTGATAAAAATTGAACTGTTCACTGTCTAGAGCACTAATTTATACCATGATTTTTCACGTATTAATTGATTGTTGCTCCATGGTCCTTCACTAAACTTGGTGAAACTATGCACTGCCTCTTAATGTTGGCCTGTGCCATGTTTGATAGATATTTGTTCACTAAAACACTGTCAAAATACTCTGTAATGAGGAGCGCATGATGGAGCTGTTTACACAATGGCTGACTAGCGCCGAATCCAATCAAGATTAGTGATCATACCTTATAATATTCATTATTCTCTCAGGCATAGATAATATTACCTCATTCACACTTATGTATATTTAACTAATAAAACGGCTGATTTTCTAAGAATACCCAACGCTTCATATTGAACTTTATTTACATTATTTAATAATTAACTTAAAAAGTTTTGTTTTATATGTATAACTATATNCCGCAAAACTAATTAAAGAATCTCTAAACCTACACAACACATACACAATAAAGAACACGACAGACCTGATCACTAAACTACAAGACATTACAATCACAGAACAGACAAGACTTATATCATACGATATAAAATACTTATACCCTTCCATACCAATAACAGAAACCATAGACTATATATATATATATATAGTATTATTGAATCCCAAAATACCCTCTGTGGCTAGTAGCAGCTACATTTCTTATTTTTTATGGACCTGACAATTCGCCTGTTTTGATCACTCATATGATTATCCCTCTCCCTATCTGCACGTAGCCACCCTACTCTAACACCCATATGCTGGTAGACAAAAGATCGATTGGACTCGAACTCAACGTATTATTAATTACCTTAATTACCTTGATTAATTAGCTTAATAATATATGAAATATTTGTGGGTTACATTGTTTTAATTCGGTATTTTTCATAAATTTTCATTTCACAAGCCTATTTATTAGTATTAAATTAATTTTTTTCTCATTAATTTCTCGTTTTATGATCTTATTTAATTTAGGAATGAAATGTGGTTCATGTCTGTTTCTTTTCCAAACAATTGAGAGGCGATTTGATTCTGTTCAAAAGAGAAACTTATGGAAACGACTAGGTTCATCACTTACTATTACAATGATGATGTTACTGATACCTTATATATGTTAGGATGGTCGGTCAGTCTGTCGAAGCTGGTGTAGATCCGGTTGAGGAGGTTGGCGATCTTCATGGCTCCAGCAGAGTCCGTGTTGGCGGCACAGTAGTCGCTGAAGTCCACTATGCCCGAGAACAGAAGGGTCACACAGTCGTAACGTCGAGGTGGCACAGCTTTGCGCTTCCGCAAGTCATTGGCGACAGTCACTGGCAGCACGGAGTACAGCAACCTGCAACACAAGTTTCCAACCTTTCAGCTGCAACTTCTTGTAGATTTCCCGTCAGAATTCAAGCTATTTACACTGCTACCATGATGAGACTTTTGTTATATCTCTCTGCATTTCTGCTTATTCCAGAGAAGCTAAGCAAATGCTTTATTCGCATACATGTTATGGAACATAAATGTTAGAAAACACGCTCACATATATTTGATTTCTTTCAAAATCCCCCTTCCCACAACAGATTTTGGCCCACCCGACCATCAAGGTACACTCTTAAATAAATCATTAATTAGCTGCGCTCAAATACATATAGTAGAATTAGTTTTTAAAACATTCCATACATTTTTGTTTGTTTATTTTTTGTATACTTTTTCCCACGTTAAAAAAAAAACAAACAAAGATTACCATTTTCAATTTTCATTTTCCTCTAAATTTTTCCTTTTTCTTAAATTTCAGACGTTAGAGAACTCATATAATGGTTTGTATTGAAATACTCAAATACTAAGTTCTGTTGATTGATTTTTTCAAATGCAGACGCGAGGGTTCACACACATACATACAGTTTTGAACGGACTATATTATCACTTTTCCCTTGGCGAAGATTTGTAAAAATTTCAAAATTCACGTTATGGTAAAAACGTAAATATCATATTTTCTTTACGGGAAATGTTTTAAGAAAGAAAAATATCTGGTGTAAATTATTCACACAAATTTCCAATGGCGTAAAAATATATATACACTTCATGTATCAAACTTTTAAGTGGGAAGAATATCACTTAGAGAAATAATTTATGACGTCAAATGACGTTCGCAGTAACAACCTAATCGTTTCATATGACCATTATTTTCAGTAAAAAATCGTATTCAGTTTACCTGTTGGAGAAACTATTAATACAGTCAAATAAGAAACATTTGATAAATTAATTTTAATTAGCCCAAAAGTTTATTTTACAAATTTTCCTGGACTTGTTTTGCTTTCAGAGCATTTAGTCATTCGGACCTCCTGGACTTGACGTTAGGAATTTGAGTCCCATCCCGGGTCTAGATAAAAATACGAACACAAAACATTGTTGATAAAATCTCCCTCCTTGACCCCAAGTCAGTAGGAAAATAATAAAATAAAAATAAGAATAAATGAAGTCATATTATATAAGAGAGCATTGAAAGCATATTTTATCAAAATCGTGTGGGTCAGGTAAGAGGACTTCTGGCAAAGATCATCTTCTTTCAGTGCTTCTGTTTTTAATGCTCTAAAGCCCCTAAGCCTTCCGCCATTTTTGAATTATAGGAACGAAATTATAGTTTTACTTCTAATTATGTTAACTGCTAAAATAAAAAAATGTTTTTGGCTAACATCATATATGATATTAATATTTTAGATGTTCTTTGGGTTTAGATGTTTTAGATGCTCTTAAATAATCTAATTACACCTATTATGTTTATGATCATCTATCATAAACATAATAGGTGTAAAATGTAATTTATTAACTTTTATGTTTCACAAAATTCTAACAAAAAAAATAATAAGGGAGTCAATTAATTAAAAAAAAATAATTATCTTCCTTGGCGGGTTAATGGCCTCCTTTTATGGGAGAATTTCCCATATCAGCTTATGACTTTTTCATCCCTTGTACTTTTTGGCCATTGAGACCAAATTAGTGATATACACTTATTAATATTCATCATTAATTAAGTATGGTAAATCTACTTAGATTGCGCAACCTAAAGACAGGAAACAAACTGACACAAGTAAACGTACACTACATACTGCTTACATACTTACACTACACAAAGGACATTATAAAAACAGAACTGACAAAAAAAGTACGATACTATGGACAAAAAACTCATAAAACTACGACTTAAACAAACAAACAACTCAGACGTAAAACGGAACAACCAAACATTTCACAAACGCATAGTAATCCTGACAAACATCACGTTCAACAAAGACGAAACAGATACATTGGAAAAGGGACTCAAACCTAATCTACAATACACGAATATACAGAAAAAAATAGAAACAAACATACTAGACGCAGAACATATAATAACTTACTTATCACAAGAAAAACAAGAACAGATGAGACACAGAGTAGCAGACCTACTGACCAACAACATAAAGCACCGAATCCACACTAAACATAGCCAGAAACCAGGACAACTAAAAACATACAGAAAAAACTCCTGGAGAACAACCTTACACTGACTAAAGCAGACAAAGGTAACGTGACATTTATTATGCACACACAGGATTACAACAACAAAACAGAAGAGTTTATCAGACAAACAAACTGTACAGAACTAAAAACAGACCCCACAGATACACACCAACGAGAAATACGAAACACAATTAAACGATGTCCAAACATACTAGACGGATCTCACTTCAAATACATTAACATGAACCCTGGACCACCAACGCTACGAGCACAACCGAAAATACACAAACCAGACATACCAATACGACCAGTAATAAACTACAGACCGGCACCAGCATACAAACTCGCCACACACACCGCAAAACTAATTAAAGATTCTCTAAACCTACATAACACATACACAATAAAGAACACGACAGACCTGATCACTAAACTACAAGACATTACAATCACAGAACAGACAAGACTTATATCATACGATATAAAATACTTATACCCTTCCATACCAATAACAGAAACCATAGACATACTAAAAAACGGACTAACGGACCTTTTCGATGAACAATTCATAGAAGAACTGACAGACAAAACCTCAACAATACTAAAACAGAATTACTTCTTATTCGACAACAAACTCTACAGACCAACAGACGGATTAGGAATGGGAAACCCGACTTCCTCTGTACTAATGGAGACTTTTATACAACACCTAGAAGACACACACATTAAGAACCTTATAGAAAGATACAACATAAGACACTACTACAGGTACGTAGATGACATACTTCGCATACTTTCACAAGACAATGGAGTAGACATATTAACAGATCTAAACAACTTACATCCCAACATCACATACACAATGGAGAAAGAAAACAACAAAACAATCAACTACCTCGAAATAACTATTACAAGAACGGACGCCTATGTTACATACAGAAAAACCGACAACCACTGACACCACCATACACGCAACATGAAATCACCCCACACAACACAAACTTGCAGCATTCAGACATTTAATACGACGAATGAAGACAATCTCACTCACAAAAGAAAACTATGACAAAGAACTACAGACGATATACGCAATTGCGCACAACAACGGATACAAACAAACCACTATAGACAAACTACTTGCGAAATACAACAACAAAACACACACGAACAGACAACAAGAAGAACAGGTAAATCATAGATTCACAACTTACAAGCTCACAAACCTATTTAGAAAAGAAGGAATACTCACAGCATTAAAAACAGACAATACACTGAATCGCAACGTACACACGATCAACAAAAAGACTGAAACCTTCAATTCCAGCGGAGTATACAAACTGGCATGTACATGTAACCAGACGTACATAGGACAAACAGGACGAAAACTCAAAACGAGATTTGACGAACACGCACAATCATACAAACAAAATAAACGGGACTCCAACTACGCAAACTATCTACAAGACAACGGACACGACCTCACCGACATACAAACAACCATGACATTACTACATAAACAACAGAAGGGACGGAAGATGGACATTTTTGAAAATATGGAAATTTACAAAACAAAGACCACTGACAATACCATTATTAACGAACAACTTAACACACAATCTGACACCATATTTAGACCGCTATTGTTACTAAAACGAACACACAAACGTAAACGAACAGAAGACACACAAACCGACAACAACGCAAAAAGACATAAGACAGTATAATCCATTGTCAGACACTATCAAACACAAACACTATTACAAAAAACTTTGGGAACACTTAGAACACCTCAACAAAGGAGATTACAACTAATCCCTGCCTCAACTAATACCTGAAATAGTTGATACTGACCCTTATAACTCTCGCGTTTGACAGACCTTATCGCCGACAAAGCGACCGTTACAGCTAAACGACTCTTATACCTGACGCAAATGACCAATCCACAGAATACAAACGCAGTTGAATACAGACAGTGACAGTGAACACATCTATTCGGCCAAGAAGATGGACAATGTCCGAAAGCGCTCGCCAACAGAAGATGGTTTGCAGAAACCAATGAAGACGGATAATAGAAGGTATGATAGTTAATGTTAAGTGTTTGTCTTTCTTGGTAAATACAAATGGTGAATTATGTTATTGTTTTCCAAGTGTTTTGAATCTTGAAAAATCAATGTTTGATTTGGCCGTACAAACGTTTTCTTCATTATAAAATAATAATCTAAGAATTTATGAGCTTCTTCTTGGTAATAATTAAGATATTTATTACTTGCTACTATGACTGAATCAATCTGTTTTAAGAAACCCTTTTAAGTGCGATTGTTAATACTTTACGAGTCCTTTATTTTTTCCTATTATTTTCTTATATTTCATTTATTTCACATAGTATACATTTATGTTTTTCAATATTGAGATGGTTGACCACATTGGGAAAGTTTAAGGGAGTACAGACTTCGGGCTTGCTGAATAAAAACATATTTTTACCGAAAAAGTTTTCATGTATCTCGGACTTTCTATGACGGTTGGTGGGAATTTCAATGTATAGTAAATAAGAACATGTTTGAGTTCCGTAGATATTAGAGCTGCTGAGAAAGAAGAGGGAAGTCCATTCTTCATACTTACTCAAGAGTGGGTCGAAGAACTGTTTTCTTCATCCCAAGCACGAGAAAAACACTTCATTGTTCCGAAAAAGGGTAAAAAAATTCAGTGGGGGTTTCTCGAGTTCAATAAGTTTCAACTGCACGACGTGCTTTTCAATCCTTTGTACTTAAGGACTGGAATAACATAGCAATGTATATATCATTACACGTCATTAAAATCATTATATGGATGCGCACATTAATCGCAAAACATTTATCTCTAAACTGTTCAAATAATCTTTTTCATTACGATAATTATGGTCATGTTACATAATCATTGGATCTTTATCATTATGCTGTTTCCTGATGAAAATCAGATGAATATTATTTAAATTAATAAAACAGCTTTATTACTAATAGCTATTAAGTTGGTCTCCTCTTTTCTCTGGCCTATTTGATAGAGAAACAAAGTCATCTAACATTTGAGAAAGTCCAGATAAAAAAAATGTAATCCGGGAATTTTGTCATCCGGTTTTTTTTAAGTAGATATATGTTTGAAAATATCTGTAACTTTTAAGTTTACTTATACTTTTGTACTTATATTTTTTTTAAATATAGCCAAATTATCTAAAAACATAATGCAGCAAAGTTATCCTTTGATTAAAATTTAGAAGCATTTATAACATTTTACTTAAAATTTAATTTTTGCATGAATGGTTCTAAACAAATAAAAATTTTCGACAGATAAGGAAAAACCCCAAATAAAAGTATTTAAGCTTATGAATAATTCAGCTCACCTGTAACATTTCCATTTCTTTTTTTTCCCTTTTCTTTCTTCTTGCTTATAAAGAAGAATATTCTTCTTCTACATTAAAACATAAAATTTAGTTATTACGCCTCTGCAGATAGTTATATAAGGAAAAATTAAATTAAAAAATGCTTAGTTTTAAAAAAACTGCATGGCAGATACTAGAAATTATATTATATGGAGTAAAAGGGGCTAGTAAATATTTACCAATGAGAATCCTTTAATTAAATGAAGAGCTTTAATGTATATTCAATTTATACGATAAGCCAAAAAAAAAAAAAGCAAAGAGGAATGGTTCAGATAAATTATATTAACAACAATTTAAAATAAATTTTAAACAAAAAACAAATTGTTGAATAAAAGGCAGGATTAAAGGATGTTAGCTAGACCCAAGCTTCCAAGAGGGCATACTATAGAACCATGGCAATACATCTAGTGTTTATAGACTTGCGAGCTGCCTTCGACTGTGTTCTTCGGCAGGAAATATGGTAAGCCATGAAAGATTACCATAAAATTGTACTAGCCTAATAAAAGCAGTATACAAAAACCAAAGGTATTTGTGAAGTTAGTCGGCTAAGATACTCGGATATTTCAGTCTACAGGGCTACAACCTACAGGCACCCTGCTATTCAAACTATTTACGAATTTCATCTGGAAAGTATGTAAAATGAGAAAACTTAGAGCTACAGAAAGATATTGGAACGTTTCACAGATTTCATAATTTGCAGAGGACGAGAGAATTGAAGAATTACAGCTAGGGGTAATGGAGATAATTTAAATATAATACAAATACTTGATATTTTTAGAAATCAGTGTTTTACAACATATATACCAATTTTGGCCAAAGAAATAAATTATTGAGAAATCAACCAATAAAATCTTTTACAAATCTTGGTACACTCCTGAAATTTAAATTTTCTGAAAAGCAATTACTAGCTCTCAATGTATATCAAATATAATATTAGTCTCAGAAAATTACATTTCCAGCATAAATAAGAACAACAGAATAAAAAAGTTCGTCGTCAGCAGATTTTCTATGTTTTATTAATGCAGCATATGAGTAAGAGTTAATTCTAGAGAGAACAATGAACGTAAAAATAAAAAGGTAAGACTACTACCAATTTAAGAAGAAAGAGTGGGGGAAGCCTTCATTCATCATAGTTACATACGTAAATTTCTTTCTTTACAAGCGTTATTTGTAAAAATGTTGTTAAATAAAATACACTTTTGCACAAATTTATGTTTCATAAGCTTTTTCGTAACTTTTACAACAAAGATATAAAGATCGTAAATTTTAGTCTCCTTTCTAACCACATCCTTTTCAACTTCCGATTTGAACCAATAATAAATTATTTCAAAAGTTTACAACGAAAAGACTGAATAACCAATATTTGTTTTATTATAAAAATAAAACGGCTCCCACACCACTCATAATTACATTCGTTAATAACTCTCTTGATATGCGCTTTTTTTGAAAAATTGTAAAATTAGACTTTACACCTATTTTGTTCAATAGATTTTTTTTTTCCGAACCGTTATTAACATTATACATAAAGTTTTAAATATTGTTCAGCACGTGAAGGACTCCTTTACAGACTTATAAATAGGAATTCCGATCTAACAATATAAAAGAAACTGACGTTCAACAAAACATTAAAACGACCAATCTGGACGTACGAGTAGAAATCTGGGGTACCGCTAAGCCTTCCAACATCCAACGAATCCAGTCCTTTCAATCCAAAACCCTAAGAATAATCGCTAACGGGGCGTAATAATAGGACGCCTATTAAGTATCCAATTCCTTCCTTCACCGCGATTTTAATGCCCCTCTCATTCAATAAATAATTTCTTTCCGCTTTAACCTTTTCCCACGGTAAACTGCCATACCAACCTAAGCCTCTAGCCTGTGCTAGTGTGACAAGGTCTGTACCTTGTCTACCAACTCCAACCCCTACAACCCTCCCCGTCGGTTCTTCTTAAGAGATGGGCCCTTGACCTCCTGGGAACATAATTTGTATTTAATTTGAGAGTTGTGTCATCCGTCACTTTCTCTCCTCTTGCCATTGTAATTTTGTCATTTTTTTTTAGTTCATTGTAATCAATCATTAATTTATTGCATTCTACTAAAATTAATAAAAGTCTAACTTCTGACTGACTTCAGTCACCGTTCGATTTGAAAAAAAAAAGCAAAGCTCTAACACGGTATTCGGTTTCATTATCTTAAATATTTAGGACATTAGAGCACGTACAGATAAAGTTTATATTATTGT
>KZ809033.1:46861-59932 GCA_000696205.2 Oncopeltus fasciatus | reverse complement strand
AACACTAGCAATCGGAAAGTATTTTTATCTCTTTTTTCTTGGCATCTGAAGATTCACCGTCACGGTTTTTCTCTGTGATTAGGAATTGTATATGATCACTTTCAGACTTATCTTTGACAACCTTCATCTCAATTTCTGTGTTGTGCAATCTACTTGCAACCGTCTGAAAATGAATAAATAAAGGAATGATAAACATAATTGGTATGTTTGGTAGATACTTATATGAGAAATTGTTTTTGTCTAATATATATGCAGCTGCTTTATACTTTAATTGAATAATCATTACCAAGGAAAAGTAATAAGACAAAAATTGAATGTGTGTTGCTCAAGATATATATTTGGAGTAGAGTACTTCGGGTTATTCTGGAGCCAAGAGTACTACTACCGAGTAAAGCTTCTAACTGTAAAACTGTACTTAGCAATAACAAATTCATTATTCTAGGCTCCAGCTGATGGCTAATAAGTAGCTGAAACTACTGAAGCATTTCACCAATATATCTTATGGTGAGGCGGAGGGACATTTCAGTTATTTTTTAATAGAAAATGAAGGAAAAACCTGGAATATGGAAAAATTGTATGTATTACAGAGAGAATTTCTTGATTAGTATTTGCCTGAACTGACTCACCGGATCCAGCATGTCAGTGAGCTTCAAGGACGGATCCGAGACTCTCGGCATGAGTTTGGATATTCTCAAGCCTGTCTGGCGGATTCTCAGAGATCTGTCGAACATGAAGTGAAACGGGAAAACTTTACAGAAAGTCATGGGGCTTACTCGAGGACCTAGAACATAATTACAGAGGCGAATTTCAATACATATACTTATTTCACTAAATACATTTGTAAAGGGGAAAAATTCATAAAAGACTATGAGGATTAGAGGTCAGACGGGCACTAATAGTACATATTATGTAACCATATCCTAACATCAAAGAATCATTTGGAAAACGGTTACTGTAGGCATTACTTTTTTTTTTTTATAAACTTTTATTTATTTATTACATTCTGTTAAATAAAAAAAGATTTTGTAATTTGATTACAATGAAATTAAAAAAAAAAACATTCATGTCAATCACACGAGGAGAGAAGGTGACCAATAACACCACTCTCAAATTATTTACAGGCTATGTCACGGGGCCATCTTCGTTTGAGTCGACGGGGAGGGTTGTAGGGGTTGCAGTTGGAAGACGTGGTCTGTACTAGTAGATTAGGATGGTATGGCAATTTACTGTGGAAAAAGATGAAGCAGGATGAAATGAGGTCTTGAACAAAAAGAATATTTAGATCGTGATGAAGGGAAGAGTTGGATACGTAATAGGGAGCATTTACAATTATTTTCAGGGTTTTGGATTGAAAGGACTGGATTCTTTGGATTTTTAAACGCTTGGCAGCACCCCAGATTTCTACTCCGTAAGTACTGATTGGTCATAATAAGGTTTTGTAGAGCGTCCGTTTTTTTCAGTCGTAAGATTGGATTTCATATTTATGAGTCTGTGTAAAAGTCCATATCGCCGATTGAGTACTTGTCTTTTAATTTTAGTATGTTCTCCCCATGTAAGTCGCGAGTCAAGATGGAACCAAAGGTAACTAACGGAATTTAAATGTGGTATAGGAATATTGTTAAATTTCACAATTTCAGGGAAGTCTTTTTTCCGCAGTTGGAAATTAACTTGAACGCATTTTTCTTTATTGATTTTTATTCTACATTTGCCACACCATTGTTTGATTTTTTCGAGGTGATCTTGTAGGTTTTTAGAAGCATAAATAGGATTGGTCCAAGCACACTACCTTGAGGAATTCCCGCTTCCACTTGGTAGAAATCGTAGTAATCTAATCCTTGCCGAACCCTAAAGAAACGGTTGGATAAGTAAGACTTAAGGATAAGGTAAGTGTTACTAGGAAGTATAGATTTCAGTTTAAACAGAAGACAACGGTGCCAGACTCTATCAAATGCTTGAGAAACATACAAAAAAGCTCCTGGGCAAGTACTCTTTGCGCTCAAGGGAAGTGGAATGTAGTTCACGACGCGAAACACTTGCTGGACAGTAGAATGCTTACTTCTGAAGCCGAAATGATAATTTGGAAGGATATTGAAGGGTTCCATGGAAGGAATCATTTGTTTTAACAGTATTTTTTGAAAACCTTTGAAAGTATAGGAAGGAGACTTATAGGACGATAGGATGAGGGGTTATGTGGTTGATTTCCAGGTTTGGGAAATAGTATTATGACAGAATATTTCCAGAGGACAGGGAAGTGGGTAGTTCTGAATATGCAATTATAAATGTAGATCAAGAATACAATTGCCTTTTTTGGAAGATTTGTATTGGTGGGGGATGCGGTTGTGGTTGTGGCTCGTCTTGTCGGGGTTTTTGCTGGGTTGATATCATCATTCGAGCGTAGGGCAGTCCTGGCTCGACAACTCTGGAGGGTGGAGGCACTACATTCCGGACTTGAGTTGTAGTCTGTACTTGACGGGTAGGCAGGGTCCGCTGTTTCAGCTCCTTGTAAACCTGATAGCCCTTGTAGTTGGCGGTGTGGTTGTGTTAACACAGTGCACAGGCAGCTGGGGTGTTTCGAGATTTTGAGCAATCTGTACTTATGTGAGCGCTTCCACATTTGACACCCCGTGGAGTGTATTCACAGTATGCTCCAGGCAACTCTGGCACGTTACTATATCTTTACGAGGATGAGGTTTCTGAACTCTTGTTCTACAGTGGCAGAGTGAGGTCAAGCTATACATGTCATGAATATTAGGTGTACGCTCTAAGTCCACGAAGAACAGTGGGAGGGGTGTTTTTGAGGCAGAGATCTCCCCTTTCTGGGGTCGGGTTATGTCCACGTTTATGGCATTCCTGATACAAAATACTAGATTAGTCAACTCCTCCTTGATAAATTCTGGCGATGTGGTGTGGTGTAGAGGTCGAATCACCACTCTTACAGCTCTCTCTTCTTTGAGCTGATAAGTATGGTGCTGCGCGTTCGTTTTCTTCAGATAATATATAATTTTTCGGTTTGTTTGGAATCCATGTTTTCGCCTTCATCGTCCTGAAGAACTTGGAATGGGTTGTTTGTGGCAAATCTTGACGATGTGGGCTCTTCTGTATGGATGTAATGCTCCGCAGAATCGGATGACGGGGGGCGCTAGTAGAGGGATGGGAGGTCACGCCCTGTTAGGTGCTGGGGCGGTTTGTCTGTGCATTATTATTTCGCACCGTGGGGGTTCTGGTCGCTGACCGGTTTGTCATGGGTACGCCCCTGCGCTTGCCTTTACCTCCGCTAGAAATCACTTGATGGTAGTAGTAATTAACTCCTAATATAAGGCGTTATGGAAAAAAAAAAAAAAAAAAAAAAAAAAAAAACTCCGAGCCTCGAACCGGGTCGTGGAGTTCGAGGGCCCTCTACTTAGACAGTGGTCCTAGTGAGGGAGGGGACAGATAAGACAAGTCTGGCTATTGAATAAAACGTTTGTCTTTACTCACTGAATTGTGGGTGATGTCGGACATGTAACTTCTCCAAACTTCACACATTTGTTGAGCGCACTTAGTTCTCGTTGTCTATTAATTTTCAGAGCATAACACTGCCTACAACCTATAAATAGTATTTGATAACAGAGAGCTGCATAAACATGGTGTTCACTGGCCAGGACTCACTGATCGAATGGTAGGCGTTACTAAGAACAATTTTAGTCGTTATATTAATATATTATATTAATATTAAATTTGAGTGATATGAGTGTAACCAATATTTGAACTGTATTCTACTTTCTTAATTTATATTTTGTTTTTTTTTATTTTTAAATGTTTTTTTTATTTTAATGTTTTTTATTTTTAAGACAATGTAATATGTAAATCAAGGTTAAAAAAAATTATATTTTATTCATTTTTTACTTACCTTTGGAAAGTATTTTTATCTCTTTTTTCTTGGCATCTGAAGATTCACCGTCACGGTTTTTCTCTGTGATTAGGAATTGTATATGATCACTTTCAGACTTATCTTTGACAACCTTCATCTCAATTTCTGTGTTGTGCAATCTACTTGCAACCGTCTGAAAATGAATAAATAAAGGAATGATAAACATAATTGGTATGTTTGGTAGATACTTATATGAGAAATTGTTTTTGTCTACATACATAGTTTGTATAATTTCTATACATAAAAACAGTATTTTGGGCTCTTAAAGGTATATGTACATTTATATACATTATACATTAGATGTATTTTTGTAAATATGTCGTCTAATCTTACACTAGCGGATAGATAAACTATTTTCATTTTATTGTTTATTTAGCTTGGAAATCAATTATTAGACATAAAAACGATAACAAAATAATTTTAAAAACCAGTCCTGCAGCCGGCCATTGATTCCCAAGGGGGAGAGGAACATATGTTAAGGGTGTGTTTTTAATCGACTCGCAGCACAGTGTGGAGGTCAGTGATGAGCTAAGTATTTAGAAACACATTTAGGATCCCACACATTCAATAATATCTATAAAACCTAATTTTTAACTTGGAGAACTCATAGCTTAAAAAGTTGAAAACATTTTACACATTTGTTGATTGATCATTCCTTTCCTTTTCCTTTTCTTTATTAGGTTATGGAAATAGTAAATCTCAAATAAATTACCTCACAGTTTTACATTTCTAATAATTTAAATGGTTGATTTAGAAATAAACCAGTTACAAAAGGTAGAATATTCAGAAAGAAAACTAGGTAATATTTCTCATTTTTATTTCATGCTTGAGTGATGCATAGTTACATGCTTGTGAACATGACGCCTAGTATGTAGGTTTTTATGAAGCATATTTCACCCGACACTCTAGCAATATCGACAAATACAGTCAGGTAACACGAAGATAGTATATCACTTGCTGACTTTTACGGCTCTTTACATATTACCGCCCTCTAATGGGGGGCTTGTGTCACACTAATCACCCATGACTCCTCTATTTCCATTTTTAATTATTATTTTTAATAATACTAGTGTGTCATATTTTAAAAAATAAATAGAACTGCTAACTAACCCCTCCCCCAATTTTGATTTTGATAATTCTCTGGTCAAAAAGAGAACAATGCTATTTTCACCCATCCCTATAAAATTTCAGTTGTAAGTAAAGATGAAGTCCGTATTACAGAAGAAATGTAAACAAAGGGGTCCCAGTAATTATATAAAATAAAATAAATAAGAACCTATGGTGAATTTATCTCCTGAACCTGATTGGACAGTTGACAGAAGGTTGGAGCTATCTGAGGTTGAAAGTAAAGAAAGTAGAGATCACTCAATCTTTTTAATTACATTCCCGAATAAAGAGAAAAGGTTACATTACTTTTAATTTCAATTCATACCAACTAATTAGGAACATAGGGTGCGGTGTGGTCTACAAGTAGGGTAGCCGTGAAAATAGTAACAAAAGGTAACCGCATTCTAACAACACCCATGGTATTGGAATAAATTTTATTAACGAAAATATGTTTAATACTTCAATTAGTCATATTATAAACTATACCTCACACAAATCTGGTTTTAGCTATTAACAAACACATTTAAAGTTTGTGGGACAGTGCTATAATAAGCTACATGAAATTTATGACATCACATTTTAAGGAAATTTACAAAAAATAGAAAAATATTGATAAATAGAAGCTTTTGTCAAAAGGTACTCTCAAGTTGGGTTCAGATTCTGCCCTTTTCAAAAAATAATAGAGAAATAAATGCCCTCTCAGTTCAATGGGTGTTAAAATAAGTTGACCCTATATAGGTAATTTCTATGACATGACCTTTGGTATGTTTTTGTTAAATTGTTATATAAAATTGTAAACTAAGGAAATAAAAAAAATTGTATATACCAATTTTGAAATCGAAAACATAGTAATTTTTTTTTTTAAATTGTGGCTGGTATTTTTGTAACCTTTTTAAAACTAAATATAAATTTCTTAATCTTTTAATACACCATTTAATATTGAATTAACATATAGAGGACAAGCCGAAATTAGCATGACGTCACTTAGAATAGCTGAGGGCTGAAAGCTATGAATCCTCCGTCGAATGCATAGAGTTTGGGAACATAATACCTCGAAGAAAACTTGAATTATTTAGGCTGTATAGGAACTAAAATTCTTTAAAGGAAAGTGCTACACATTTGACTAATTTTTAATAAGACAAGTAACAGCTGAATTAAATTCTTCTCACAATAAGTGTTTTGCGATTTTGTAGTCAGCATTTACATATTTTTTTATGTATTGATAGTTATTATATTGTACAATGATAAGTTATTTTAAGTCACAATACATGGTAATTTAATTATGCTGGTAGCATAGTAAGAAAAATATTTGAGTAACCAATTTTTACTACTTCTTTTAAATGTTAGTAACATTCAATAGCAAACATATTCATAAATACTTTTTCCGTGCTGGACCATGTAAAGTTAATTTTTGGCTAGGATTCGTGCATCATGCAATGGCTTCTTCAGGAATTAAGTAGAATGAGACCAACTAAAGGTCACGGGGGCTTGATCTAAGTCTTCCTTTCCATTGGTTGTCTCTTTTAAGTAAATTTCCGAAGGTGTATGGCTTATGTTCTTACTGGCAGATTTGTTGATTTTCTTTACTGATAATGCAGGTATCCAATTTTTACTTAGAATTTTTTCCCTATTTATATATAATTAGCAATGAAAGCCTAAAAGAAATGCATACATCAAGATAAAGTTTTAAATGTTTTTGTAGGTCCTGGATCATTTGTATTGTCAAAGGTATTTGTCACAGCTGGGCTCCAAGCAGGAAGGATACGCCAACTTCGTCCCTTCGTCGCTTTAAAATAAAATAAATAAATGGATTATACCAAAAAATTGAAATATTGAGCCTCACATTTGTAATTACTAGAAAGGAAAGTAAACCACACTTCAGGATATTCAAATCCAACTAATGAAGCCTTAGGCTTAATGAAAAATTAGTGGCACGAGTGACCTAAGAGAATATAACAAATAATAATGAAAAAAATAAGAAAAAAAATTAAGCGCCTCTATTGGAAAGTTACATATTTACTTTTGTGAAGAAGCATTTTACATTAAAATACATATTTAAATTTTACACTTGTAAAGCGCGCAAAAACACATTTATTTATTTAATTAAAAACGTATATAATAACACTTACTTTTAATCACAGTTGGGATACTAAAGACAACGGCTGGAGTTCTTTTGGGGATTTTAAACTTATCTGTAATTAAAACACTGATAAAAAACAAAACACAAACTTGTTAACTCAGACTCGCACATATGAAAAATAAGCATTTTAAAATTACTTATAAAAGGTAGGTGGGTGCAGTATGCTGGATTAGATGGAACGCTCTTGGTAGAATAAACTAGAATGACTAGAAACAGTCTACAACACTAGCAATCGCCTCCTCAATGTCTGACGGAAGAACGTGACGTGCTGATGCGCTCTGTCCTTAGTATTTTCCTCGGAAACTTGGCTCCAAGTATACCAAAGTACTAACCCCGGTTAGGTACAAACCTCTCTATTATCTGTTAACCCCTATGGTATGTCGTTCACCTCCTCATTGTCTGACGGAAAAACGTGACGTGCTGATGCGCTCTGTCCTTAGTCATTTCCTCGGAAACTTGGCTCCAAGTATACCAAAGTACTAACCCCTGCTAGGTACAAACCTCTCTATTATCTGTTAACCCCTATGGTATGTCGTTTGTCTCCTCATTATCTGACGGAAGAACGTGACGTCATATGAACTATATGTCCTTGGTACTTTCCCTACTCTTTTTTCGTTCCCAAGTTCAGTTCAAACGTAGAGCTAAATATATTTGAGGTATAATACTACATTGAAACATTCGTGTTACTAATTAATCTTGAATGCTCATCTACTGTTTGTTATGGAACAGTAATCCACATATTTAAAATATTCTAGTCCATTGATACTTTCGAATTACAATATAAACGTGATATAACTGATACTTATAGTCCTTTACAAAAATTATATTTAGGATATGCTAGTACAAAAATACTTTATTTTTACAATTTAATCTTGAGTGTCCAATCACTTTACCTTTTGAAATATTGCACACGACATTTGTCTATTACTGACTCTTGTGAACACTAGTCATTATTGAGGTATTCAATTGACGCTAATTAAATAATATGTTACTTCTTGATTGATAAAGTGTTTCAGATATAATATATATTTGTCAGTGAAATATATTAGATCCCCAGACAGGTCACATTCTTTTTCAGTACATAACTGTTGAGATTAAGCAAATTTCACATTATACCTATCATGAAACGCCAGATGTTTCAACTTACTAAATGTTAAATTCAGAATACAAGATAAAAACACACGCTAAAATTTAAAATTTTTTCCAATTATGCATTAGAACCCCCATGGAGCGTAATAATAATGCACAGTCAAACCGCCCCAGCACGTCACAGGGGGGGTAACCTCCCATCCCTCTACTAGCGCCCACCCGCCATCCGATTCTGCGGAGCATTACATCCATACAGAAGAGCGCACATCGTCAAGATTTGCCACAAACAACCCTTCCAAGTTCTTCAGGACGAGGAAGGCGAAAACATGGATTCCGAACCCACTGTTCCCCGAGTAATTCGACCTCCGCCTATATTTGTGAGAAATCTCAAAGACTTCAGACTGATGTGTTCCCAACTGAACGAGAGAGTGGGGCCCGGCAGATATACGTGTGTCAATAGACAGGACACAAAAACAATCCCCGACAGCCCAGATACATACAGAAAAATTATACATTATCTGAAGGAAACAAACGCGCAGCACAATACTTATCAGCTCAAAGAAGAGAGAGCTGTATGAGTGGTGATTCGACATCTCTACCACACCACATCGCCAGAGTTTATCAAGGAAGAGTTGACTGATCTAGGATTTTGTGTCAGGAATGCCATAAACTTGGTCATAGCCCGACCCCAGAAAGGGGAGATTTCTGCCTCAAAAACACCCCTCCCACTTTTATTCGTGGAAATAAATGAAGCAAAAGGCGTTCAAGTTAATTTACAACTGCGGAAAAAAAGACAGTAGGGTAAATAAGAGGCTTCTGGGCCACGCAAATGAAGAAAATGGTGGACACAATGGTTTCCTGCCAAAACTTCTACCTCTAAGCCTACCTCTTTGGATCAGCGCTCACCTCTCCTCTGTTATTATGTTTTTGGTTCTTTTGACCTTTGGTCCCTAGAATAGGACATATTGTAGAATGTAACTTAAGGGGTACGTCAAGGGGCGAACTTTATAAAAAAAAATGTCAGTACTTTTTAATTTATTTTAAATACTTATCTTTTACGAGGGAATAATGCGATAAGGATAAATTTCCCTAAATTGAGGACTTAGAACCTTTTTTTATTTACGTTTTAACTTTGACCTTTGATCCCTAGGCAGGACATGTAACATTAATTATGATAGGGACTTGAATGGAATCGAAGGATCTGTTAATTAGCAAATTTCTTTTAAAAAGACTATGCTATTACCTCTTTGGATCAGCACTCAGGGTCTTACCTGTAGGTCTACCTCATCGTTTTTGACGTCATACGACAGAGGAGCGAATCTCCTACCTTTTAGCTTGTGACGTCATAGGAGGTCCTACCCCGCAGGGGGCCCCTAAAGATTTTAGCGAATTTCCTTGTAATCATAACATAACCTACCCCAGGCGAATATCCTTGTAACCATAACATAACCTTCCAAGGCGAATTTCCTTGTAACCATAACATAACCTACACGGGCAAATTTCCTTGTAACCATAACATAACCTACACGGGCGAATTTCCTTGGAACCATAACATAACCTTCCTGGTCTAATTTCCTTGTAACCATAAAATAACCTACCCCAAGCGAATTTCCTTGTAACCATAACATAACCTTCCATGGCGAATGTCCTTGTAACCATAACATAACCTACACGGTCGAATTTCCTTGGAACCATGACATAACCTTCCAAGGCAAATTTCCTTGTAACCATAACATAACCTTCTTAGGCGAATTATCTTGTAACCATAACATAAACTACCCCAGGCGAATTTCCTACCATATTATCTTAGAGAGAGCTAATCCCCCCCCCCCCTGTTATTGGCTTATCAATTGACCTTTGTCCCTAATATTTTATTTAAATTAATCTTAATCCCCCAATAATCTGTTATTATGTGTAATAGGCTTATCTTTTGACCTTTGACCCACACTCTCCAGAGGAGGTTCCACACCTTGAATGGAATCGAGGGATGCGTTAATTTGCAAATTTCATCTAAAAGGACTATGCTATGACAGTATGACGCAAGGGATGCGTCAACGAGCGAACTTCTTTAGAATGTATGTTGCAGGTTTAGTCTTTTTGATATTATTCTGTCTTATAAGTTGTTTCATGAAGGGGGTACGTTATTCATAAAAGTTCCTCAAAATATGCGTACAGGGTTTAGTATTTTAGAAATTTTTTATATTTTTTTTTATGTTTTGCGTATTTTTATGTTTTTTTTTTTAAATTTCTTACAGATTCTGATGGGGAATGTTGTGGGACACACCTTTATGACGCAAAGGGTCAACTTGCTGATTTATTCTAAATAAATGTTGCGGGCTTAGTATTTTGATATATTTTTCTTTCTAACTCTTTAGGATATCTTTAGGATTAGGGTGGAATGTTTTGGATCACACCTTCATGACTTAGATAGAGTGGTAAATAGCGAATTTCTTCGAAAAAAAGAAGAAATTTGCTCAATGACCTACCCTGTACATCAAACAACAATCTAGTACAAAATTTCATAATGACCCTATATTTCAATTAAATTTCCTATAAATACTAAACCCACAACACATATTTTCAAGAAATTTGTTCATTGACGGGCCGCTTGCGTCATAAATGTGTGTTACACAAATTCCACATAAGACCCTTATAAGACTATGAAAAACGCGAATATACTAAACCCTCAACACATATTTCAAAGAAATTCGCTCGTTCATGTATCCTCTTCACCAAACGTCGATCAGGTTAAAAATTACATAAAGACCCTATATTTCAATAAAATTATATATTATACTAAACCCGCAACACACATATCTAAAAATTAGCAGTTGGACGCTCCACTTGAGCCATATTGTTGAAATACGCCAAATTCCACATAAGAAATTGTCAGACTGAAATGAAAAATATATCAAAACACTAAACCCGCAAATTTAGTTATTGAGGCACGGCTGTATAAATAACAAAAGCCCATAAAAGAACCTATTGTAAGAAAAAGTTATGCAAAAATACTAGACCTTCAACGCATATTTTGAGGAAATCCGCTCATTTACGTATTCTATACATTATCCGTTGGTCAATAATATATTTATATATAGACCCTATAATACAATAATATTTTTCGATATACTAAACCCGCAACACATATTCCGAAGCAATTCGCTGTAAGACACTTTGCCTGAGCCATGAAGGTGTGTTTCAGAAATTTTACATGAACACTTATAAGACTTAGAAAAATATCAAAATACTAAACCCTTAACACATATTTATAAGAAATTAGCTCAATAACCTACCCTGTACATCAAATGTCGATCAAGTACAAAAGTACATAAAAACCCTATATTACAATCAAATTTTTTAAAATACTAAACCCGCAATACCTTTTATTCACGAAATTCGCATCATTCGCACACCACCTGCGTTGTGAATGTGTCATCAACAAAAGTCCACAAAAGAGCCTCTAGTAGGAACAAATATTCAAAAATACTAAACCCGCAAAGCATATATTAAAGAAATCCGCTCATTTACGTATTCTCTACGTCGTACATCAAATAATTACAAAATTTCAATAAAATTTTCCAAAATACTAAACCCGTAGAGCATATTTTTTTTTGGAAATCTGCTCATTTACGTATCCTCTACACCGTACGTCAAATAATGACAAAATTACATAAAAGCCCTGTATTTTCCAAAATACTAAACCCGTAGAGCATATTTTTTTTTGGAAATCTGCTCATTTACGTATCCTCTACACCGTACGTCAAATAATGACAAAATTACATAAAAGCCCTGTATTTAGAAATACTAAACCCGCAAAGCATATTTTGGGGAAATCCGATCATTTACGTATCCTTTACATCATACGACAAAAAATTACAAAATTACATAAAACCCTATATTTCAATAAGATTTCCCAAAATACTAAACCCGTAGAGCATATTTTTTTGGAAATCTGCTCATTTACGTTTGCTCTACATCATACGTTATTCAACTACATAATTACTTACAAATCCCACATGGGACCTATAAGACTAAGAAAAATATCAAAAATAATAAACTCGCAAAGCATTTTTTGGGGATATCCGCTCAATTACGTATCCACTACATCGTACGTCTAATAATTACAAAATTACATAAAAACCCTATATTTCACTAAAATATTCAAAAAAATACTAAACCCGCAAAGTATATTTTGGGGAAATCCGCTCATCATACGTCAAACAATTACTCCTCTATATCATACGTCAAATAATTACATAATTACACCCAAATCCCACATGGGACCCATAAGACTAAGAAAAATATCAAAAATACTAATCCCGCAAAACATACTTTAAGGAAATCCGCTCATTTACGTATCCTCTACATCATACGTCGATGAAGTACAAAATTACACATAAATCCCACATGAGACTTATAAGACAGAAAAATATCCAAGAAATCCAATCTTACGACTGAATACAAACTGACGCTCTACAAAACCTTATTACGACCAGATTGGACGTACGAGTAGAAATCTGGGGTGCCGCCAAGCTTTCCAACATTCAAAGAATCAAGTCCTTACAATCCAAAACCATGAGAATAATTGCAAATGCTCCTTATTACGTATCCAATTCATCCCTTCACCACGATCTTAACATCCCTTTTGTTCAGGATCTAATTTCTTCCCGCTTTAGCCTTTTCCAGAGTAAACTGCCATGATGGCCGTGTGACCTCCTGGGGATATAGCCTGTAAATAATTTGAGAGTGATGTTATTGGTTACCTTCTTTCTTCATGTGATTGACATTGAATGTCATATTTAATTTTTAATAAATTATAAAATAT
>KZ809032.1:103754-117256 GCA_000696205.2 Oncopeltus fasciatus | reverse complement strand
TATCCCTGTTTACCACTCAATATATATATAAAATAGTACAAATATTTAAAAGATTAATACATATAAGAAAACCCACTTATGAATAAATATAAATTTTATTTAAAACAAGTAATGAATATGAAATAATTTATTTTCCCTCACCATTGAAGTAAATGCTTTGTAATCACCAACCTGAACCTGAAAAAAAAATTAATTTACTATATTATGTGAATGTAAATATAAAATGAAATTATATGAATTACCGCTTAAAGAAAATTATTAAATTATATGTGGAATAATGTACAAACTGTTTGAAACACATAAATTCTACTGCGATATACTGTAGGAAGTACTGTGGAATTCAAAAAGAGAAAGTGAACAATATGTTGGTAACGTCAATTAGTATGCAAAACATACACATACATGAAACATATATGAAAAATTACATGAATCAATAAAAGTCAACTATGACTTTATTCTAAAGAAATATTTTAATATAATCAGAAGTCATTCATATTTTCTTTTTAGAGAATTTCTTAAAGAAGTTATTTTTTCTTCATTTTAATAATGTATTCTACAATAGTATAATTATAATAATTTACTTCATTTATTTTCGCAAAAAGTTACTATTAGTATTAGTAGTTATACTTGTTGAGTATATACTCAACCCTTCCAGGCGATTGGTTTGTCACATGATTGAATTTATTTAAATAATATTCAATATTTAGTTAATCCTGAATGATTAGCAATAAGCTACAGTAATTGAGCCTAGTAAATACATGTATAAATAATGTTTCCCTTTGCTTAATGCCTGAAACTATTGCTTCAACAAATAGTCCAACATATGTTTGCCATTTTTCTTCTACAACTAAACCCACAAATTCACTAAAATTTCACCATGGATATACTTTTAGTGGAGCCTATATTAAATTCATAAAAATAAGGATATAAATGCATATCCACATCTTCCAGGATAGACAGAATTCATATCAGAAGAAATATGTGAACTCAGATAATTCCCACAATCAGAATTATTACAAATTTATAAACTTTAAGTCAAATAAATTTCAATATTAATTTTTTTTTACAATAAAAAATACCATCTACATATGATAGTACTAATAAACTTCAATACATTATCTTTTACATACTATTTATTAAATTAAATTTTTAGAATCCCAAAATTTATGTAAAATTGAAAATCACGTATTTCTTTGCCTTCTAGAGAGTAAATCATAAACGAAACTCATTGAAAGCGGCCGAGGGGCTAGATGGGCCCTGGTGGGGTGGATGGGGTTCGCTCCGCGCGAGCCGGACATCGTCGGTCTGTCTGGTGGGTGGTGGGTGGCTGTTACTGGGACCATGAGGACTATGTCCTCTGCCCAGCTCTGAGGGTCTGGTCGGCAGGCACACACGAGCAGATCCTCCCTCAAGGGCTGTAGCCATAGAGCAATAATGTTGATCCATGCATGTAGGATGGTCCTGGGACAGCTGCGTGCCGCCTGTCGGCTGATCGGGGTCCGGCTGGCGTGGGGCGGGTACCCGTCCGTCGCGCCGGGCTCGTCTCCTTGCGGCGGCTACNGGTAATGACGGCGGTCCTGTTATCTAGAGTGGAGGTTAGTCTACCTTCACTAAACCACGTGGTTGATGGCTGTTTCTGCTCACACCCTGTGCTCTCTTACCAGATCTTCCCGGCCAAGCATATACCTCCTATTTCAGGAGGGATTCCTATACGCCCTATTATTCAAACCTCTAACCCAGCCGTATTCGTCTGAGACAGATAACGTTAATGGTCATCTCTTTTTGGACAGAGTTTTCAGTTCTTTCATAGGCAAATCAATTTATTCACATTTCTACCATGAGACTTATTTTGAAAAACTTCTCGTACATTGGAGATGCTAAAAATACGAGCCTGTTAGAATTCAGAATACGTATTTTGTCAGTAGGCACACTGCCGCCCGCTATTCTCCAAGCAATGTAACCAAATTCGATATTTAAGAATCTTTTTGTTGGTTGAGTACTATGAAGCATATCTAGGTAGCTATTTACAAATGTAACTAGGATGGATGAGCACATCCCCCCCACTCTTCCCTCCCGCTAGTTTAGTGGCCCTCACATCTTATTTGAACTTCTCCCCAATGATTTCAAATTAAATGTCATAGTTCATTCTAATTTATTTCCATCTCAAATAATGGAACATGGCGAATCTTTGATGGAGGGCGTTTGGCAAACCTGCTTACCCTTCCCGAACTCTTCACTTCTCCTCCGACATTCCCATCACAAAACAATTATGTACCTCAGGGCTCGCTCAGTCAGCCCTCACATATTCCGGAAAATAATATTTATACAATTAAATCAATACTTCACTGTGGACATCGCCTAAAATTTTTTTTTAATTTTTAAAAGAACCTTCTCTAAAAACTCTATCAGCTGCTATTCAATGATTAATATATTTTTATGATATATATATTTCTCTCCATTACATTTCTATTTATCCGAGAAAAAATATATATATAAAAAAATATGAAGCAACTTAGTCTTTGCGCTAACAACAAAATTAACTAGTCCAGAGCATTACTATCACAACCTTAGATAGCACAGCCGCCTGCGTTGTTCAAACAATAAATTACTTATGTTTTTCTTGATAAAAACATAAGTAATTACCTATCGCCTTAGTGTCGTTAGAATTTTCCACCTCGCCATTTCTGTCCCACAAGTGGGAGACCACTTCAATTCCGGCTGAATGAAGTCCCACGAGCCACGTCTAATTACCCGTCCTGAATTATAGAGCGAACACCACTTGGCGTTTTTCCACTTCTGAGGACCCTCGAGATGGGCAGATGATCGTTAGTAACTTCCCAAAGGGAGAAGTGGTCTTTATTATTCAAAAGAGAGTTGAGTAAGAGAGAGAAAGAGAGAGAGGGAGAGAGAGAGAGAAGGAGAGAGAGAGAGAAGGAGAGAGAGAGAGAGAGAGGGAGAGAGAGAAGGAGAGCCCAACTTGGAACTACTTAGGACAGCTTGGGAAAGAGATAATCCCTATTAAAGCTTGATAGAACGCAAAGCAGTAAAAGGCATTATGGAGGAGATGAAAGGAAAACGCGCTTAGCGAAACACGACGCTCTTCAGCGTAATTATAAACAGCAGATATGGACGAACGATTCTTCTATTTATTTCCTAAAGTACTTGATATTAATTATGAGTTTACACAGGGTCCTACCTAGCCCGTGTTACCAGACCTCCAGCGAGATATCAGTGAATGTCCCATCAAAATCTGTCCTGTAGTATCTGAGATTACCCCGGACTATTAATAAGAAGGAAAATAAATATATGTCAAATGAAGAGAGAGATTGAGTGAGAGAGAGAGTGTGAGAGAGAGAGAGAGAGAAGACCATTTTAATTCTTTGACTCTACTACTCTTTCTAAGAAAGAAGAATGAGAAAATAAGATACAATATATTTAACAAGTATCGTAAAGAGAGAGACTACAGGAGTATGAAATAAAACTCTAGTAAATAAGAGAGAGGCCGCGTTGTACAGATGTCGGCACGTCTGGCTAGTACGTCAGAGGTCGCCTCACCGTGAACTTCATTCACTAAAAAATCATCGCTATGTCGCGGCACAGTAGAAGTGAATAAACTTCTGCACAACTATAAAAACAAGTGATGGTGAAAGGTAGTCGTTGTGGTGGATGGAGGTAGATGGATATAGAGTAAAAATACTGTATTTCAAATTAGAGTAGGTTTTTCCTTCTGTGCTAGGAGAAGAAATATCGTGGTTTTAGTTAATAACTTTGAAACGTTTCAAATAAAGTTTGAAAACTAAATAGTTAACTTAAATAATGTATTTCACGTTTCGTTATATCTAATATAAGAGGCTAGAAAACAGAAAACCTCTGTAAAACACTGTATGACAGATCTAGAGGTCTTTTTTCTTATATATAGAAGAAATGATTTATATAATTTAGGATGATAATATTACTTCTGCCATGTAGAATGCTAAAAAATACACAATCATTCTAAATTTTCCCTCTTATTTTTCCTGGTAATTTCGAATGTTGTGTAAGTGGATAAAATATAACTACTGCATTGTTGTGATAATCAATTTATGACAGACTTTGAGGTTACAAAAGGCGTACAAAAATATAAGTGACAAATTAAGATTTTCAAATTCCATTATAAATAAGTCATTAATAAACATATAACTAATTTTCGCAATAGCCTGAGTTGACAATCATGAGAGAGATGTCCGGAAGGTGCCGTCGCCATTTGGTTCCTTCTTTCTGGCGGCCTCTGGTCTCCCCAAAGTCGATTTACGAATTTGTATTTCTCACTAGCCTTCGGGCAATGACTTGCCAAATTAAAAAATGAAATTCTGTACCTTTTACTTAACACATTTAATGAAACCGATGATGATGTATAATACATAAATTATTTTTAACAAAGGACCTATCCGAATACTAATAGATTTGTGCAAAGAAATACTATAGTTTATTTCTTTAGGACTTACGTCATTGTTTCAGCTTAACTGCAGCCCGCAGGTAAATATATACCTGCGTTATACATAATCACACACATAACTGCGCACACCTTCAATCTCTCCACCAGCCTCAGACCTTGTTTACTTCTGTAGGAGTCGTATCATTGATTTCTTTTAGATTTTATCCATGCCTCCATTTATTTAAAAGAAATTCTGAGCATTTGACCTCTCTTAAGCGGAGAGCCAAGCATTTTGAGTATATATAAAATTAATGGAGCTATTTCATAATTTAAGAGACTAGATGACTTCCAAAATGAGTATCTCTTCTCTAGCTCATTATCTAAAATGTATGTCCCCGCAGCCTCAATGGATTTACAACTCAAACATGACAACTTGGACAGCATTAGAGACAACCCTAATTTAAGTCAACTCAGGTAATAGAGATTATCGTAAATTCAATGTAGAAGTGACACGCTTGAGACTTCCCCAGACACAAATACTAATTAATATTTTTCGTAATTAATAACATCTGACTTCAAAAGCACAGAGAAAAAAAAGAAAAATTTCTTACGTATAAATCGTACAATCCTCTAAATTTCAGATGCAAAAGTGTCCCACACATTTATATACCGCGATTCTCTTTTTCCCCAAAACCTCCCATATTTCTGTAACATATATATTCTAATCAAACTTGTCATCCAATTACCCATAAGGTCCCCCACACCAGAACCTCTACCAGAAAAAATTAAATACAAGTCCAAGACAAACATTCAAGAATCTACAGTCTCCACATTCAGGATTTCTTAGACAAGATTTATGCCTTGAAAGAATACTCCATAAGAATAATTTGTAAATAAATTCCGAAATTAAATTAACAAGAAGAAATTCCAAATCCAGATTGACCCACTTACTTTTGCTGCAAGTGTGCAAAGGGACTCGCACAGTTCTCAAGGGCCTAGATGTAACCTAACGGAATCTCTAGTTATCCCAGGTCCCCCATTTCGTCACGAAATAACCAAAAACATTTACAGTAAAATATAGTACATAGTAGTTCTGTGTAAATTAATATAAAACGTGTAAATATATCAATTGTACTATGAATATATAGTATATAATAAAAAAAAGAGAGACATATTTGAATAAAAACAGCTCATGCGTCAACAGGAACGCACATTGTCATTATACCCTACCTAAACTTACTTAAGATATATAGAATTGAAGTAAAATTTAATTCCATACAATCAAATTTCATGAATAATTGGACATAATAAATTGTAAAATTGCTTTAAATGGTTAAACGTTACACAGATCTCGTAAAAGACAAAATGATGTTTACAGAAAATGCAACATAGACCACAATAAAATGAATGTCCCCTAAATAATGAAATAAAATTATAATACAAATAAAAAACATTAATTATACATATTTCTTAAGCTCTGAACAAATAATTAAAATCGAAATACTTTTTCCCTTAGAATACAGTAACCAAAACAAATATCTCATCCTTTAAAACGTCAGTAATCAAATATGGCAGTTAAAAAATGCAGGGCATGCCTTGTTTCCTTTGAAAACAATAGAATTCAATCAATCCAATCCCATCTGTTCTTCCGATTCTTCCATTGAAATGAATAAATAAACTATTTAGTAAAAAATAACGTGAAATATACAACATAACTTATAATGATAATATTAAAGCATTAAATTGTAAACTCTCAATTTATTCAACTACAGAATAAATTGAATTATCATCAATTTATGAATTATAATCAATAGGTAGAAATTTTTCACTAGAGACAGTGATAGATAATATTATGAGAAAATAAACAACGAACAGGAAGACAACGGAAAAAATGGGACCGTAAGGGAGAAGCTGGATGAGCAAAACAGGAAAATCCTTGACGATTAGGAAGCCTTACAGAGCTTATAAAAGAGGACGAAGAGAAAGGGGACATAGGAGAGACAAGAATAATTAAATGTAGTGTGAGGTAGAGATTAGGGAAATAGCCGAGGTACGTAGGACAAATGTAGGGACAGGGAGCGATTATGGAAATGGCTTAGAAGTATGAAGGACTAAAGGCAAAAGAGAATTACACAATGGTCTGATCCCAGAGGCATTGATTCGCTCTCATAAAGCACTTCACAATGTCCATTGCAGTAGCCAGAATGCAGCTACAGCCAAAACGGCAAAATGCATTTCTGACAGTGCAGTTTGCCTGCGAAGGTCCTGCATACAGGATTCTTATGGCGGTCTTCATGCGATCTGTTCCTATTGTCTCCTGGAGTTCATTCTGTAATCGTGTTACCACCATGTTATTAGTGGAGTGGTGGCAACACGTTTTTCATGTTGTAAATGTTACGCCTTTCGAATACCACAATTAAATCCTAAATGTTACATCCCTCGCGGAGTGAAGAGCTTTATCATTTTCGTGTAAAATAGATAAGGAAAAGAGACCATTCCCTGGAGACCATTAACAGAAAACATTTCTTTTTGTCAAATTTTTACAGCATATTAACATATGATATACATTTCGCAAAAATATGAGTTTGGAAGAAATAATATAGACAAGGCTTAAGCAACAAAATATTGTGAACTTACAAATTATCCATTATCTCGTACATTTAACATTATAAATTCTCAGCGCTTTCATTCTTGAAGTACATGACTAAGACAAAATTGATTAAGTAATAAATTTATTGAAAAATTGTTAAACACACACACACATACACATATATATATTTAGAGAGAGAGAGAGTGATATTATATTAGCTCTTTATTGTCATAGGATGTACATCCTTTCTTCCTGACAAGACTTTTTAATCCTAATCCATTTCCAAAGAAAACAACAAAATGTGCTCACCTCGTCGGTTGCCAGAAAATGTTTCAAACAGGCCTTTCGGAACGACCATTTCACCTCATGTGGCAATGCATTTAGCTCCCAGGATGCTGCGACGTGGAATGCACTCCTGAATATGTCCGTTCTACAGGTAGGTAACTGGAGCATTCCGGCATGCCTTTCTCCCCTAATCCATGAGAAATTGTCGTAAAGGTCTCTCGGCAATCTGGTGTCTAAAACTTTTTTTGCTAAGCTTCAACCTCCTGTAGTCCTCTGTTGTGAGCCATCCCAGCCCCAAACGTTGCGAAGTAATATGTTCACCCCATCGCATACCATGAATAAATCTAATGGCCGCATTCACTGCCTTCTGGACCCGGATGTCATTCGTGCTGTTAATGTCTATGTAGACCGAATCGCAAACCAGACTAAAGGAAGAATCAAGGTGGACACCAACCTCGCCTTTACCTCTTCTGATAANACCAATGTGAAACACAACTCTTTAATGAATAAAACAAAATGCACAAACTCTTTAATGAATAAAATAAATCCGTATCACTAGGCTGTACAAACTAGACGATGTTGGCCAGAACTGACGAATTTTTACATTGCACAGTAAACAGTAAATACAATTTTGTAAAAAAAAAACAACAAAAAAAACTGTTAAAACACAACTCTTTAATAAATAAAATAAAACGCAAAAATTATTTTCGTTGTATTTGTTAGAGATGGTTCTGTAATATTGTTGAAAAAAAAAATCAACTAAATGGTTTTGGAAATAATAGGATGTGGTCCTTATAAGTACCAAACTACCTACTTTTTTAGCAGCTAAGTATCATAACAGGTTTAAATTCTGTATTTAGGAAGAATAGTACATATGAATTACACAAAGTTTAAGTGGGAAAGGATTACTTCAAACGTAGCCATACTTCAGCTGAAGATTGTAAGAGATTATAGGGTTATATAAATATTACAAAAATAATAATATTTCTATGTAAAAAAAAAAAGTATGAACACTTGAAAAAACTACTTACAAATGAGTGAAAAATTATTAAAAATGTTAATATGTACACTTAGAGTTCCCTCTTAATATAACGACATTCACTAAAATATTGAATTTCTGTTCACTACTAAATTTCTGAAAATACATCCAGCAATATGAATACAACTCAGATAGCCTGAACTTTGTTGTGGTCAGATTCAAGGGAACAGTCCCCAAGAGGTAAGAAGTTTAGCTCCAAAGAGGTAAGGAAAGTAACTGAGTTATGTGACCAATAACTCAAAAAGAATCTTAACGGATCACAATTCTTACACCAAAGCCGAAAAGGCGTACTGGCTTCAGTCCATTTCGTTTTTTCAGCTTTGTAAACCTCTCAAGTAAAAAAACGAGAATTTTTGAAAATTTGTCGACACCCACGCGGTTCGATAATAATTCGATTGTAATAAACTGAAATTCGATATATTTACCGTTTCTTCTTCCGGGTTGGAACGTGTCAAGTTGTTGTTATTTGCCGAGCTTTCGCACATCATGTGATGGCTTCTTCAGGGCTGAGTAGAGAATGAGAGCTGTTTTTTAAATCCAGGTGGTATATAAATACCATGTTTTATACACCAGGTGGTGTATAATCCCGACGCGGTCCGGTCCTTGGGCGAAGCCTGCCTTCTTATTGCTTGATACTATGTTCTACCACCTGGATTTGAAAACAACTCTCATTCTCTATTCAGCCCTGAAGAAGCCATCACATGATGTACGAAAGCTCGGCAAATAACACCAATTTGACACTGTCCAACCCGGAAGAAGAAACGGTAAATACGTCTGACGACCGTCGAAGCCTACGTGAACATCTGAAATTCGATAGTCTACGGTTGTCGAGTTTTAGGTGATAGCTAAAAGTCTTATTAAAGAAAATGTATATATTCACAATATAACGTGGAGGTGACATTTCTCTGTGCGTTCCCTCCATCTGGTATGCTGTCACGGAGACCCTAGCGCTGGTGTGCTCTTCACCACAACCAAAGGAATATTCACTAACTCTCAGTCCGGTTTATATATAGCAGCCATTCCAGTTATATTTCTTCTATCTTATAGCCAATTTAAAAAAAATAGGTACAATAGTCACCTTAGTACTAAAGCTTTCCCCTTAAAAAAAAAAAAAAATCCTTTATTCAGTAATTGCGGAAACTAAGCCGTTTTTCCATGTTTCATTAAAGATGCATATAATAAGAGTGAATCTCTCATTTGTTTTTACATGCTCGAGAGGGTCATAAGCGTACTAATATCTCTGTATCTGCGTAGAAATAAGGCTGACTCTTGATTGTCAGGGAGAAAAGAATGGTGGAGAAGCTATATCATCTTAGCTGCATTCCTAAATATTTTCCACAATAAGCTTTTTGTGTAAAAATACTAGAAATGTTATTAGAGACTCAAATAATAACTAAGATACAGACAATTACAAGTTGAGTACTTCTCTACACTCTATTTCATCTAAAGGAATCTGTTGAACAGTCCAAATAACGAATTTTGTTAATATAGTTTAGTCAAAGTTTACTATCTAAATATCTTTGATAATACTGCGAGAAATCAAGTAGAAAGAGCAGACGAGAGAGAGAACCATGTCAGCTGAGTAGACACTGTTGACTTTGAAAACAAGGAAGTTTCTTTGAGAAAACATTGACATTTTTAAAATTAATTGTTTTAACGAATGATTGGAAAGGAAATTAGCACGTTTCTCCGCTTTATTCCGAGAAACATTATTTATTGACTATTAAATGTGTGTGTTATAGAGAGGTGAACATTATCCACTGAATTTATATCGCCATATCTGTGAGGGAGGGGGGAAATCCAAGAGGGGGAGGGGGTATTTAGTCGGGACTACATCAGAAACGGGCGCACGGAGGGGGTGCACTAATAGCCACATTATCCCGACAGGGGAGGTAATGACGGCGGTCCTGTTATCTAGAGTGGAGGTTAGTCTACCTTCACTAAACCACGTGGTTGATGGCTGTTTCTGCTCACACCCTGTGCTCTCTTACCAGATCTTCCCGGCCAAGCATATACCTCCTATTTCAGGAGGGATTCCTATACGCCCTAGACTTTCACATCCTTTTTTCAACAGTACACAGGACCAGCGTTAATTAAGTACATTTCCCATGTTGATATATGTATTATTTACTTAATTTTACAGGTGGATATAAATTAGTCTTTATTCTACTGGCTGGTGAAGCTGGTCATACTTTAAAAAAAGTTCGCTCTAGCCGACTACCAAACTGTCCTCGAGGGAAGAGTTGGGGTAGCACTCAACTTTTGTTGTAAACTGTTAAATAAAGTAAACCTCATCACCTTTTTGTGAGAGTTAACGCTGAATGGGGCGAACCGAGATTCACCATGGGATGAGTGAGCCTGAAACAGTTGATGAGTTCTGATGGTCTTCAAGGTCTTGAAAACTGAATGACTAGATTATAATAACATTTCTATAACAAATAAGCGTTTTATAGATTTATCATTACTTTTGAGAATTTAATGATAATGAAAGTTGTCTAACAATAAAATGCTTCCTGAATACATTTCCTTAGAGATCAGTCCTTAATTATGATCAACCTTAGCTCCCACAAATCTATTTAAATTTAATCCCATCACTCATACATAAATATTGAACAAATCAAATGGGCCATTTTTTTATTAGTTAGACGTTGTATCACAGTTTTTTCTCAAGAACGACATAATTCATTGTAAATTCATTTTAATAATTATAAATCAAGAATCGTAGGGCATAAAATTCTGATAATTGTGACAGCTTAAGGATTTTGTAAATGTTTTCGGATAAAGGTTATTATTCTACTTCACTGAGAAACAGTACATACATTTAAATAAAACTTTTTTATATATTTAATACTTTAACAGAAAAATTCTGTTGTTACAGAAACTATTTGAATTTGAATTTATCCGGTTTTCTCCACTAAAGAATTCATTGTTTTATTTTCATTTATATATCCTGCAAATTAAATTTTAAAAAATTGAATAATAATTCATTTTAATCTATATTATAGTTCCATGTCATTAATAATTATATAAACTATTTTTTACAATAAATTTGTGTAATTTCAGTTTCTTTGTAATAAACTAAACATTTCGGTCAATATATTTGTCGGAAAAACAGCAAATAGGATAATATTATTTTAGTCTTTCTAGTGCATAATTTGTTTACATTTGAAAATATAGTCAAAATTAGTCTTAAGGTGTACAAATAAATAACAAGGCATTATTCAGAAAAAGATGCTTAAAGTCACTGGGAAAGGAAAAGATAAACTACATGATAACATTTATTTATATATGTGCCTGTAAGCTCTTCAGTACAACTGTATTCTTTATTCATATGCGATTAGGGGTGAGTTTATCCCTCAAACCTACCGCCTCTCTCACTTTATATATATTTTTTAGAAGGAAAAAAAAAATAACGGTCGTTCATCTTAAATAAATAATTTTTCCTGTGTTTTTAAATTCCACCTCTGCGCTCAGGGGGAAAAAAAGAATTAAAACGTTTTTCTTGCGGAAGAAGAAAGACCAAAACAAAAAAGAAAGAAAAAAGAGTAAGAGAGAGTGAGAGGTCGTAAGAGGGGAGGGAGCGGGCGCTTTATGCTGGAGGGGAGGTCTCATCTAATAGGGACCAGGGTGGTCTCATTAATTTTAGCTTTGTGTAGAGAAGTGACGGGCTGTCGTTAGTGAGTGATTTCTGAGGCGAGAGAATATCTGGAGGGTAGTTTGAGTCAGCCGAGGGTGTGACTCTGATGCGAGAGCTTTTGTGAAGTTTACATATGATAAATTACAGAGGGAAAGGACTCGCAATGTGATTCCTCTTTGTTAAGAAGTTTCCATTTGGAAACAGGATCCAAGTGTTATTCAGCTACACTAAGAGGATAGGTAATTTTAGGGCGACTTATACGTGGCTTGTGATGACATGTGCTAGAAGCATATCTCTAACATGGTGCATGAACATAAGCGAGGCATCATCAGGCGAGTTGTCATCTGACTGTGTCATCAGGAATCCCATTTGTGAACTGGGGTGTCCTGACAGAGTTAGTCCTTTTATCACCTTTCGAACAAAGCCCAATAATTATAAAGCCCAGTTATTATTAAGCAAACTTATGATAAGGATATCATGCTTAGCTGGTTTAATAATTCTGAAAATGTTTGGTGTTCTAATTTTACACTTGACAATCACTCCTTGAAAGATACCTTGGCTTGGCCGATACTGGTAATGTAGGATGCAGTTCTCATAACATAGAGAGCTCCTTAAAGGCGATGTGAGATATATTGTAAAATAACATAACGACTGAGGACCTCCTGCTACTGTTGGTTCCAGTGAGATTTCTAACATGGTATGATAAGATGTTATTAAGACTAATTTTCTACAGAAGAATGACTCACTAATTCAGGTTCGCGGGCAATGTCGACATCACAAAATCTGTCCTGTAGTATCTGAGACTACCCCGGACAGCAGGACTAACTCTGTCCCTCTGTATCCAGCGAGATATCAGTGAAAGTGCCATCAAAATCTGTCCTGAAGTATCTGAGATTACCCCGGACAGCAGGACTAACTCTGTCTCTCTATAATATCCCCGTTTTCCGCTCAGCTCTCTGACGTCACAGCCTGATGATACCTAGCCTGTGTTACCAGACCTCCAGGGAGATATAAGTGAAAGTCCCTTTAAAATCTATCCTGTAGTATCTGAGATTACCCCGGACAGCAGGACTAACTCTGTCTCTCTGTAATATCCCTGTTTACCGCTCAGCTCTCTGACGTCACAGCCTGATGATACTTAGCCTCACAAGGTAAATGTCTTGAACTTACAATAACTGGCGCATTTCTTGACAAATATCTGACATACATTATAGCCATATTTAATATTGGCTGGAAAATAAAATTCCCTTCAAGCTATTCCGTCCTTGTCTCCCCTTTGTACTCCTCCCGATCCACAAAGAGGACGTTAATTCCTCAACTTCTTAGGTAAAGGAGTATTTGGAATCTGAAGACCTTCAACATCAAAGGACTTCCAAAGCTGCCTCCTTTGCAATTCATCGATAAGCTCATGAGCTCCTCTTTCGCCTGATTCTGAAGCTTTCTTCAGTCACGATTCAATCTAGAGAGCTTGCTTCTGTTATAATAAAACAATACAAATAGGGTTTTACTCTTCCAAACTGATATTAGGAGTATATAT
>KZ809032.1:91097-103583 GCA_000696205.2 Oncopeltus fasciatus | reverse complement strand
AATGCATATGAAAGTAAACTGGTAATATTTCTAGCATTGGAAATAATTTTGTGTTTTAATTAATACTAAATTAATAGAAAATAAAATTCCAGTAATAATTTCTTTTTATCTTTTGTTTAACATGTTTAATAATATTATTCCTAAATGTGAAATTTTTTTTAATAGACCTCTCACAAATGAAGAAAGTTCTATTTCGAACAAATACTTAAATTTTAGAATTATACTTGAGTATTTCAAGTGTTTAAACAAATATTTAAAAAATAGTTAGGTTTATATACCAAATCGAACGAAAACATTTCAAAAATTATAAAATAATAACAATAGTAAATGTTATATAACTTTTATCAATATTTAGAAATATTAATAATTCAAAATTGTAAATTGTTTGAATGAATTTTCAGTCCTGATTAAGAGAAAATGTATTCTTGAAATAAATTACTGAACAAAATCATATGACTAAAGTCTTCAAGGACTAACTAAATGTTTATATATTCCCAAGCATACCCATTTGTTACTATGACCCAAACGGATAGAGGCGTTCAGATGTTTCTGTGTTTATACCAATATATATCTCCACACCCCGACACACACGCATATTTAAAGTTACCCATTAAGAGGGATTTTCATGTTATGCATTAAGGTAATTTGTTTTGAAGATATATTGCACTCTTGTTAGGATCATTACTTAATTGTGTCACGGACAATGATGGAAAGGACATTGGAACATGATAACCAGCGAGGAGGTTATATGAAGGTGATGTGCGCTCTGCGGACCCAGGCAGCGAAGAGAAGTTGAGGAGTGGTAGGAGCTCTCAGACATGGGGTGCGCGCGGCAAGAAACCCCGCAAGTGTGAAGTGTACAAACGTCCGTCCTCCCTACTAAGTCTTGGGGTATCTCCTGAGTGATGGAGGGGGCTACTGACTGTGGTCACCACCATTCCCAGGAGCAGATATTCTGAGAGATCCCAGGAACTTGGCACTTCAGTATCCGGCTAAGTATCTTCACGTCTAGCCTTCACATCCTTAAATAGTATCTTGTTATTAAATATAGAATAAAAAGGACATCACCAATATGTATATTATCTATAGCTAACTCATAGGACCAGTATTAATTATGCAAATATTTTATAATTGTAAAAACAAATTTAATAATCTTAAGATAAAAAAAAACATTAAAATATCACTGAATTCCCTCATAAGACACTGCAATGCAATTGTTATTCCAAACAGTGAAATTTTTTCAGCCACTTTTACCAAAACCTATATAACATAGACCAAAACATACTTATACTCATTAAATAAGTCTAATATTTTAAATAATTCTTTTAAATAGCAATAATACAATTGGTTTTATTCATTTAAGCCAAATATAAGTTTTTCTAACATTATTTTACAAACATTTTAAACAAAAGTTACAAATAAATTAATACCTATTAAATTAGCAAATAATTAAATTAATTTAGTTCTTTTTTAAAAATAGTTCTAGTGTTAGAAATATTACCAGTTTACTTACGTAAGTATTCTCCTGAGATGTTTGTGTAATGAAGTTTATTAATAGAATGAGTTTCATTAATAAATGAAAATTCAATATGTTTTATAAATATTTAATTTTTTTTTAGACAGTTTTTCTTTGACAATAATGCGACTGCAGGGCTTATAATGACTACAGGACTTGAGTATGTAATGACTGTAGAGTTTTACTTCCTTAACTTAATTGTCCCCTGTAGACTGACATTTTAAGGTAGTTTTTGTCTAAATTAAAGGTTATATATTGTCGTTGGGAATATTATTAAATACTGGACGACAGATAACTTAAAAGGTAGAACATTGAAAGCTATGCATTATTATCTACACTTATTGAAGGAATAGATAATGGTTAACATGAATCCTTGAAAGTCACCGAAGGTTATTTTGTGCTGCGGCTTCTTATATACAAAAAAATTGTGTAGAGTTTACCCCCATAATGTGGTTACTCTAGAGGGGTTTAAATCTTTATATGCTTCACAAGAAATACTGCCTTGAAAGCGAATATAAAAAACACAAGCTGAAAGGAAACCTCCAGTGGAGTTATGAAAAAAAAAAAGAAGAAAAATAAAGAGTTTTGGAAATATTAAAAAAAAAAGTTGTTTTTTTTCGAGTTGTTGGAACAGTTATTTGACAGATTAGAAAAAATCACTCCATTATAAGGGGCGAAACTTCAAAGTGTAGCCTCGAGGCAATTTAATTTCACTTTTTCCAGGTTTCGATTGGCTATGGGGAGAAGGGGAAGTTTTTCCAGATCCAATAAGCTCTAGATACAGTAGGACCTGAATACTTTATGTATGGCTCGAGGGCTGTTGCGATTGGTTAAACATCTGTAGACCAATCAGAAGACCCGCTTCCAGGAGCCGGTGAATTAATACCGGAGGGCCAATCAGGAGCTAGACAAAAGCCGGGGGTTGCAGCTTTGTGCTAGCCTCTCAGGCTGAATGAGGTTCTCAGACAAGAGCACAAGCTGCCAGAGTTATGATTATGAGGCTGTTTGAGGGCAAATATATTGTTATTGGTGGTAGTCTTGCCTCAAAGAGCGAGCGGGATTCAAACATGCAATCACACTCAAAGGGCGCCTGAGACCTGCTACTTCATGAAGCATGTTCTACCTCTGGGCAGCCTTAACTGTTGGTTTTTTGCGTGCTATTGTCAGTACTTCCGTCTCGATTCAAGAGAGGACACTACGCAATCCCTATGCGACCTGAGCAAGAAGGATCCTCATGTAATCCATATTTCACTTTTCTGGGGTAAGTGTATTTCTGGGCGTTTAAGGGGATTCTCTAATTCTGAGAATCAATCTGAATTTCCTCTCTGTCTGTTGGTTGGTGTGGTGATACCGAAAAATCCGGCAAAAAAAAAAATAAATAAAAAAGCAGGAGCTATGAAAACAGAAATAAAGCATACAGCTCATGTTTCAGTAAAGGTAAAGGACTTGGATTAGAATCTCTCTTAATTTGGTGGAGGTACTGAGGGTAAGAGAAAGTGCCAAATTTTAAACTAATATACGTATATCCCCCCCCCCCCCCCCCAAAAAAAAAACAATACAAAATATATTCAATTTTTACTCAATTCGCGTCACGATACCAAAGTAAAAATAGTTAAAAATGCGAATTATAAATATGATAAATCTCTCTCTCATGGGTCCTTCCTCTGTCCTTGTGCTCCAGTAAGATTTACTCAGATTTACTTAATGGTAATTGAACAGTTTTAAAAGAATCCACTCAATTTCAACAATTTCTGTTTATTCTTAATGCCAAGACAAAAAAAAAAAAAAAAAAAAGTCACCCTTTGAGCCTTTAGTGGTTCCTCATCGTAACCATTTAATAATCTCTCATCTAAATAAAGTACATAATCTCCTCAAAAGAACATTGTAGGGCCAGCCTAATTTCATTTTTACAGCTCATATTTTTGTGCGGGATGGGGGCAAATGAGAGAGAACGTCAAGGGAGAAATTTAAATTTTATTAGTAAATAAAAAGAGAAAATTCAGGGCTTAACTGGAAGATGCTACGATAAGAAAAAAAGGACCGCAGTAAAATTACTTGCCTCCTTTTAATTTATTAGAGCTTATTTTTACTTCCTCTTCCAAGACTTGTTTCATTAACTAATTTTTATTGCTTTTGGTAGAAAATTTAATATCAGTTTTTATTCTTTAATCATCAAACCCGATTATTAAATGCTACCTCGAGTTTTGATAATTTTTCTCTTATCACACTTGTTACTCCATGACATCGCATTGTCCTATGAGAAATAGCAAGAGTTTTTACGGGGACTTGACGAACCATAACCTGTTTTGCAAGTGTACATATGGAATAGTGTTAGGCTCATGGTGGAAATAATGAAGTCACTTTTCCTTTTTTTGTTTTCTTTTTAAGCGATAAGCTCCCTCTCAACCACTTAGGGTCATGGAGGGAGAGGCTATCTACAGGTTGCCACCCCATTCTAAACATTTATGGCTCAAGACAAGCCTTTATTTACCTACCGTCCTATCTCATTGGCCCCGGCTGGAGAACTTGACTCTTAACTTAACTCACTTAAACGTGTAGTGAAATATTCATCTCCGCGAAGTTAGTAGCTCTAACAGTAAATATCACATTTAAAAGCGTCTTTGGAACATGATAAACAGCGAGGAGGTTATATGAAGGTGATGTGCGCTCTGCGGACCCAGGCAGCGAAGAGAAGTTGAGGAGTGGTAGGAGCTCTCAGACATGGGGTGCGCGGCAAGAAACCCCGCAAGTGTGAAGTGTACAAACGTCCGTCCTCCCTACTAAGTCTTGGGGTATCTCCTGAGTGATGGAGGGGGCTACTGACTGTGGTCACCACCATTCCCAGGAGCAGATATTCTGAGAGATCCCAGGAACTTGGCACTTCAGTATCCGGCTAAGTATCTTCACGTCTAGCCTTCACATCCTTAAATAGTATCTTGTTATTAAATATAGAATAAAAAGGACATCACCAATATGTATATTATCTATAGCTAACTCATAGGACCAGTATTAATTATGCAAATATTTTATAATTGTAAAAACAAATTTAATAATCTTAAGATAAAAAAAAAAACATTAAAATATCACTGAATTCCCTCATAANTTTTTTTTTTTTTTTTTACTACTGCCTCGTTTATTAGTAAAAAGTGATATATACAAAATTTGCTATGGAATTGCAGTCCGTGTGCTATGGTGGTGTGAGTGCAATGTGTACAACACCTATAGCGACCCTTTTACCCGTAGGTATGTGCGGGTTATGGTGAGAATATGTCTGCGGACGTTGTGCTCCGAGGAGCTTTACAAATGGAGTAACCGGTGAGGCATAACCGGCGTAAGAGCGTCGCTAGGTGCAGGGACCCGTTCGGACCTCGATCTCAGCCTGCCTTCCTATTAGCTGTTCATTTTACCCGAGGAGTCTCCTGGTTTCCTATTGGCTGCTGCTTCCCAATGGACGTGACCTTCTGACTTCTACTCTCTGGAACAGCTAGTCATGTTTCTGGTGCCAATAGGACCCCCTAACTGGTTTCCTCTTATATAAAGCGGGTTTCCAGTTCTGACTTAATTTATACCCAACTTCTTTGTTAATATTCTCTGGATTCTTCGCTATTTCGACAGCTTCTCTAATTGTCCATCGGTAGTAGTTGCTCTCTTTAGCGAAAATGGAGGCGTTTTTAAATTGTATGTGATTGCTAGTGTCCGCGAAATGCTCTGCTAAAGCCGATTTTTTAGTGCGCCCGTGTTTTATGTCTCAACAATGTATGACTTTACACTACAACTCCAAGACACGGATGAACCCGGAAGAAGTATTGGTAANTTTGTACACCACCTATAGCGACCCTTTTACCCGTAGGTATGTGCGGGTTATGGTGAGAATATGTCTGCGGACGTTGTGCTCCGAGGAGCTTTACAAATTATGAACTGGTGAGGCATAACCGGCGTAAGAGCGTCGCTAGGTGCAGGGGCCCGTTCGGACCTCGATCTCAGCCTGCCTTTCTATTGGCTGTTCATTTTTCCCGGGGAGTCTGCTGCTTTCCTATTGGCTGCTGCTTCCCAATGGTTGTGGCCTTCTAACGTCAACTCTCTGGAACAGCAAGTCATGTTTCTGGTGCCAATAGGACCCCCTAACTGGTTTCCTCTTATATAAAGCAGGTTTATAACCATCTTCTTTGTTAATATTATCTGGATTCTTCGCTATTTCGATAGCTTCTCTAATTTTCCATCGGTATTTGCTCTCTTTAGCGAAAATGGAGGCGTTTTTAAATTGTATGTGATTGCTAGTGTCCGCGAAATGCTCTGCTAAAGCCGATTTTTCAGTGCGCCCGTGTTTTATGTCTCAACAATGTATGACTTTACACTACAACTCCAAGACACGGATGAACCCGGAAGAAGTATTGGTAATTTTTTTTTTTGTTTTGTAAATGTAATTTTTTTTTTTTTTTTTTACAAAGAGCTAATTTATGTCAATTAAATAAGGGAAAGGTCGATGTAAAATAGAACACTATTATTTCATTTCTCAATAAAAGGCGTCAATGGAACAACATAACACGTATTTAAATATAAACATTTATTCGACTTTAAAATATGATTCCGATACGTCAAAGTGTGTAAAAATTCAGCAAATAACAATGAGAAATTAAATATATACTCCTTTAAATATATATTTCTATTTAAATTACTTTAATATATATATCTTCAAAAACATATTAAAGGTAAATGACATCACTCGCTCTAATAACATTCTACTGTGACATTTTACGATACTGGAAGGTTTATCTTAAATAAATGATACTAAATTCAGAAAAAATCAGAAAATATAAAGCTTCCTCTGTGCATCGATAATTATAGAATATAAATTTCGATTCATTGAGAAAAAGAGGACCAAGAACGCGAAACAAATCGAACAATAAAAGTGATTTGATAATTTTTCTTCTTTTTTTTAAACCATCAAAAAATTAAATAACAGAAGGTGACTTTTTGCAAAATTATTATTTAACATTACCTCTATTAGGCTCTACCAGCTTCGTGACGCTTTTTCAGAAGCTTATAAATATGGCTTTTTTTTCTTTCTGTAAAAATATGCATAAAGATAATATGGCATAATTAAAATAGAACCACCACATAGGCTACTTCAAAAATTAGCAAGAGACACAAAATTGGTGGTAGATCTTCATAGTTTATTTACTATAACAGTGTTTATAATTTGACCTTATTCAGAGATTTTTTCTAGGTGCGTGTGTTTGTGTGGGGGGTCCTTTTAAAATAAAATTAACTTTAATTCCTTAAATTTGGTTTATGAGTATCTCTCATTATTCGTTAAAGCACATTGGAGAAGAGGTAGGCCAAATTGAAGAAACATTAATATGATTAATGCCCGGCAAGCAGGAGATCCAGGTTCGTGTCCTGGCTGGGAAAAATTTTTTTATTCTATTCCCTCTCATTAATTGTTTAAAATGTACGTGGGATAATAAACTACAACCAAATAAATATTTATAAAGAAAACATTAATATGGTTTCTTTACGGTAGAAAATAAGCACTTTCCGCCATAACCACCGTATTTCACCGAGCTACTACGTGATGGTATTTGCAAAATTCAGCGTAATCACAAATGATTGTTCTCACATGGTGGGATCATAGTTTATTCCTCAGCTGGTACTTAGCCTTACTCGGTCTCCCATTATGTTTGACTACATTGAAGATTGTTTATTTACTCAGTGGCACCATGGTACCACCCAAAAATGGCATGGATTCTGGATATTGGCTCTGGATTAACATCCCTGTTGCCACTCAGGCACAGCTCACATTATACTAATCGAATGCATATCTCGCATGCCATATTTTATATCGATAGACCAAGTATTTTCTACGCTCAGCAGGTGAGAAAAAATGACTTCAAAAGTACTCTAAAACCACTTAAACAAATCCAAATATAGTAATAGCAAATTTGGTATTGTTTACAAATACAAATAAATTACTATATCTTTTTTTCAATACCTTATTAAGAAATGAACATTACTAATTAAAAACTTTAAAAGTAAATGCACATATTTAAGAATTATAAATATAAATATATTACATATGTTTCTTACTTAAGACAATCCTCAAAATTTACTAATAGTTATGAGAACGAAGCTAATATTATGTAATTAAATAATAAATATAAATGTAAGACAGAATTCCCGACAGAAACAAGGCGAGACTAGACTTCCCGCCAAAACAGAAATCACCCCGGGAAACGTCATTAATCGCAGCCCCCAATCCGTTGCCTCAGATATCTCAGACTTGTTCTTAGGGGTGGTTCCCCTGATTAAGGGCACTGATTAGTCTTTGAGGCTGTGTCATGGCGGACTATTTGTCTTCAGAGGAAAACAGACCGGCTACTCCGGTAGAACAAACGTTCACGAATAGTTCACTATAATTAACACCTATTAATGTCGCCAGCATGTTGCAAATTTTGAAAAATTTCAATGCATCTTCTTTCGGAGATGGGTAAAATATGGTCCATTATAATTTATACATACATATTGATGCTGGAACTTTTTAAATTCCACTTAATTTCAAGTGTCATATTTAACCTTTAAAGGCATTTTCGTACATTTTATAAGGGGAAAATAGCGAATCCCCATGTAATAATAATCCGTGATTATCATCAGTATATTGGAGACAAATCACTTATTAATAAATCTCTAGAGAATATTCCTTGTTCCGACGAAGTAAAAACTTGAAAAACTTATTAACAGTAAAAAAGACAAAAATAAAAATAAAAAAAGCCTGCGAATATTGATAACAACACATAAACAATGAAGTGGAACAGCCAGAGAATCGGTTTGTTTGGGGCAAACCACTGGAAGTGACGTATGTGCAACGGAACGGGCCAACAGCGGATCTGCCGGGATTCGGGGAGTCAGTCACTGTTAACAGATAAGAGAGGAACAGCTCTGCAACTCTGCCTTCGCAGTTCACAGTTCTCAGGGAACTGTTCACATAGAGGCTCTAGTAATGTGGAATCGCCATACTTGTGAGAAATCTGGGAGGGAGCTTTGAGAAGAAATAGACTTACTACCCTCAGAGAAAAAATCAGCTTCAGAGGAATATGTAATCCAAAGTGAACAGAGTAAATATTTCTACGTTTTTGTATTACACCTCGGTTAGAAAAGTCTGCAGACCTGTAGGATAGCCTGTCCTGATATCTGAGTTATGTAGAGGGACGTCAGACACAAATAACAATAATATCCATTACTTGGAGTAGACATGGATTAGTGAGGTAGAGTGAGGACTTCAGCTTGGTTATTAGAGGGCTGTATTCCCTCCTGTGAGAGCTAATATTATTTCTGTGGAGGTCTCTATGAAATAATCTCTGCTCACACATCCCAGAACTAGAGACGTCTGCAGACCTGTAGGATCTCTGAGTTATTGAGAGGTAGAAATTAGGAATATATCTCCTTGTATAAGGTCAGCTCAGTGAAGACTTCAGCTTGGTTATTAGTGGGCTGTATTCCCTCCTGTGAGAGCTAATATTATTTCTGTGGAGGTCTCTATGAAATAATCTCTGCTCACACATCCCGGTTAGAAAAGTCTGCAGACCTGTAGGATAGCCCATCCTGATATCTCAGTTATGTAGAGGGACGTCAGACACAAATAACAATAATATCCATCACTTGGAGGACACATGCCTTAGTGGGGTAGAGTGATGAATGTTTATCAATGAACGAAGTCCGCACCAACTAACCCAGATATTAATTGCTTTCAGTGAAATCAATGACAGTCCCTTTCAATAATTCAATAGAAATACATATGCCTTGTACCCTGCGGAATTTAATTTCTACGGATAACAAGTTGTCCTGGTGATATTGATGCTAATCCACTGAAATCGAGCGACGCTCTACCACAAATGCAGGAGGCGGAGGACCCTGTAATCCTTGTGCACATTCATTCCTTCGGTAATGGACCTTCACTTTATATGATTACAGACCATTAGCATTACACGAGAATTAGAAGTTCAAGCCAAAGTTTCCGATCCAAATAAATTGGTTTCCCGACCACTTCCAGCCCATTAAGATTTGCATCTTGGAGTGTAACTACATAGAATAATCAACGTTCCTTCCTCTTCGTTCTTAGCCGCTAATAATGCATTGACTTTCAAAGATTCTCTCCTAGGAAACTCTGCAGGTAATCGAGTTCCGACAGAAACAAATCCTAGACCTTTCATTCACTTAACAATACCATTAAGAGCTAACCATCTGTCATACTTAATGATGCAGAAAGTAATAAGATGAGAGTGTTATATTTTAAAAATTAAAAATTGTTGTTATTATAGGTAATCTCTAATAGTGGCGATTCTACCTTCTCACATATTCTATGTTACATGGGTAAATATCCTAAACAATGTCAATGGTACTATCATACCTTCTATTATCCGTCTTCATTGGTTTCTGCAAACCATCTTCTGTTGGCGAGCGCTTTCGGACATTATCCATCCTCGTGGCCAAATACATGTGTTCACTGTCACTGTCTGTATTCAACTGCTTCAAATGTTAATGGTCCTTGCTGCAAGGAAACTACACGGAGTCTCAATTTATTTTCTTTTTTAAATTGATTTTTAATGGGCTAAATTGATTTTTTTTATAAAGGTAACAATAAATTTCGGGATTGGTTCTAAGCCATATATGAAAATTGAAAATTAGTTTTTGCAATGGCAGGACTCCCCTTTAGATGCCTACGCTTATCCACTCATGTCATAATTTTCTCACTAATCTCACAGGTTTAAGAAGTAGTTTACCACCACTCTAAGCTTAATAATAAATGAAAATATTTTAGTAGCATTTTGCAATTATATTTAAGTTTCTATTTTTGTTACATGCTCTAAAGAACGCTAACAATTTAGAAAATGAGACTGGAACTCATACCTAGAAACTATACCTAGAAACAAATGAAGAGTTTTTTTACCGTAAATATTATTATTAGATAATTTTAATTGGGGTTCGGTCGAGGTAGATCCAAAAAAAATACAAATTTTAAAAAAAAGTGTTGTTTTTTTAAAGATTATCTGCCAACGTTTTGGCTTACTCTGTAAGCCATCTTCTGGGCTGCAGAAATACAATTGCATTAGATAACAATAATAATTTATAATATTATAATACAGAATTGCCATAATNCTGTAGAAATACAATGTCATGAGAATACAATAATAATTTATAATATTATAATATAGAATTGCCATAATGTAATTTGATACCAAAAGTATGAATGTAGAAAGCTATATAAGAGTACAATGTAAGCCGAAACGTTGACAGATAATCATTTTAAAAAATACACACTTTTTTTTTTAATTGTATTTTTTTATGGATCTACCTTGACCGAACCCCAACTAAAATCATCTAATAATATACCTAGGAACTAATATTCACTTCCGGATCGCCAAGCAATATCAGATACTACTAGAGTTGCTAGGTATCATCACAGTATTGTGTAAACAAGTAACCCTTCAAATGAAGGTTAATTGTCAACTAAGTTACTAACTTACTACTTAACGAGTAGATTATTTTCGATTTCTGTAAGTAATATAATCACATTGACAGCTTCAAAGGACACTGTTCAGTCAGTTTTTATTTCATATTTCTGTGCTTCTATTTGTATAATCCAGAGGAATTTTGGTTGGCGTTGGCATCTTTATTCAATAGAAAACAGTATGAGGGCCAGAACATGTATTGACCAAACTGTGCCGTGGGTCGTGAATAAACACGTAATATCTGTGGACGTGTATAGCCTCTTGAGGAACTGGATAAATAAATAAATTAAATAAATTGGAGTAGAAATAACTGATTCCAAAGTCAATTTGTTATTCACAATTCAATATACATTATTTTTCTGTTCCATTCTGTTTACATGGGGCTTGGTAGGCAGATTCTTCGCGATTACTTACTGTCTTATTTCGGGGCCATATATATTTAGGTAATGTGTAAAATTATTGATAAGCAATAATTTAAAAAAATCTGTTGATGGAAATACTGGGAGGAGGGGGGCTATAAGACTTATGATATTGAAAGTAATGTAGTTCTCAGCAAGCGGCAAATAACAAATAAATAAATCCCTCGGGTGGAGAACTTGCTCCCAGAACGGGGTGGAAAGCAGTCTCTGATAAACACCAAGGAAACTTTTGTCCCCGACAGGCAACCCTTCGGAAAGTTCTCGTACAACCCTCTCCAACGCTCAAACCCTCCAAATGTGGGGAACGGGGTGAGGAGGGAGGGAGAATTAACAGGTTATGGTGCCGTACGTTCCCCCCTCCCACTTACTACCCACTCTAGGGCTAGCGGTCAAAAACCACCCCAGTGGTTTCCGAGTGGGGGAAGCTCTGTCCAGCCGCAATGAATGAAGACAGCTAAAAGTTTAGCTCACAGAATCTGACCACACTTTTTCCACACATTTCATTACTTTTAGGACAATTTTAATTGCATTATTTTGAAAAAATCCTACAAAAACAAACAAATATATTTGTATTAATAAAAATGTTTTCATAATAAATAAAAAACCTATTCAAATTTTACAATGAGAGTATATTCGCTATGTAATAAAAAACAGCTTAGCGAATTCAGTTGGGAAAGTCAAATACCAAGCGGATTATAGTTTGACTAAATTGTTATATTTTAGTAAACAATTTGTCAGTCAGATGTGCGGGCCCTCAACACACACAAGTTGTGCGGGTTCGATGCTACATAGCTTACTTTCCTAATTACCAGTCTGTTCTGGATTTCCAAATATATTTTGTCTTTTCTTTTTTAAACTATAAGAAAATCCAACATTATTTCAATGTTCTGCTTTGATTTCCTCATTTGAGGCCACTAAATTTATTTATTTGATTTAATTTTTTTTTCATATTTAAAATACAATGTTTCATAAAAGATTATACAATGTGTTTTAAGTATACAAAATTATGATTTCTGTTCAAATATTATATATAATAAAAAAAAAT
>KZ809032.1:72394-90035 GCA_000696205.2 Oncopeltus fasciatus | reverse complement strand
AGGCTGAAGTATCTTTAAAATATAAGATTTTTTTAAAATTAAATATAAGTGTAGGGAAGAAATATTATGGATTCAGTGAATCAATTTTAAATAACACACATTTATGAAAAGAAAAAATTGAATTTAGGCCAAAATTTATTCATATATTGGCCAACTGTGATAATGAAGGGTGAGTGCTTACTCATTACATAAGTCGATATATTCGTCGGCCTCGGAGGTTAGACTATCGAAACTAGTGCGTGGAATTTAATAACTTATCAGACTTGTCTCGGTAGCATAATTGGTAAATGCACCGGCCCTGATGGCAGGAGATCCAGGTTCGAGTCCTGACTCGGACAGTTAGATTTTTTATTCTGTTCCCTTGCACTAAAAATTAGCAAAAAAAAAAATTTATTTCAAAACTTTTTTTTGCGAATATCTCTTTAGTTAACCACAACCGAGTTTAAGCGAACTCTAAATATTGGTTTCCCATTGTTAATGGTGGACAGCTAATATCAACTAGTTAAGAAATAATGAAATTTGAGAGCTGATTTGTGTAACCACACTCATCTCTTGTATCTACTACTACTACTACTGTTTCTGCACCATTACAACGCACCGTCAAAGTGATATTTATTATTATTAACATATGTTTATCTAACACTCACCAAATTTTACTCAAAAACTTGAAGGAAACACTAAAAAAAGATCCAGAGAATTCCATTGAATATCTTTAGCATGTCATTTGATGACTCAGCAGAGTACAATCTGTGTCGTTCTATGCCCTCACCTCGGGTCTCCCGGAGCATTTGAAAACAAACTAAATATTACCCTCGCTTAGTTGTGTGTGTATTATATACAGAATGTATATCAAAAATATGAATCATGTGTATACTGTTTCCTTCTCTTGTGAGTCGGGAAAAATTTTTTTGGAGAAACCCGACTTTGAATTAATAGTTTTACAGTATATACGAAATAAATATACCAAAATGATGTTGTTTTTTTAAGACTTTAAAATTTCTGATATGGGGCTACATTTTTTCCAAATAAATTATCAAATGAAATAAGAAAATTTTATAAATATTATTTTTGTGGTATTTAATCCCATATAAATTTTACTAATTTTAGTGCAAGGGAACAGAATAAAAAATCTAACTGTTCCAGCCAGGACTCGAACCTGGATCTCCTGCTATCCGGGCTGGTGCATTTACCAATTATGCTACCGGGACCAGTCGGATAAGTTATTAAGAGTCATCAGACTGGTCCCGGTAGCATTAGGGATTATATACACAAATAAATAACATTTATAAAATTAAAATTTAAAAGTAAATAACGAGTCATTTAAACAGCTTGACAATATCAGCCCCTCCGAGCCGATATAAGACGATATATTCGTCGACCCCGGAGGTTAGACTCTCGACATTAGTGCGGGGAATTTAATAACTTATCAGACTGGTCCCGGTAGCATAATTGATAATGCACCGGCCCGGATAGCAGGAGATCCAGGTTCAAGTCCTTGCTGGGACAGTTAGATTTTTTATTCTGTTCCTTTGCACTAAAAAAAAGACTAATTATATTTCTTACACTGTTTCTTTATTCTAGATAACTCTTTCCTAGTCCATTGGCAGTTTAACAGATCATCTAAAAGACTAAAAAAAACTAGTGAAGTTCTATTACAGAACTTCAGATTTCTGATTTGTAAAGTGAGAAAAATACCAATACCATAGTGAGGGTTCACTTTTATGATATCATTATGCAGTAAAATTTATGAGTTGTTCAAGTATTTTGGGACTCTTTCCTAATAGGTAATACAAAGTAGAGTAAACAAAAAAAATAAACCAAATGATCCAAACAAACACACAAGCCGAAAGAGTGAACCATTCATATATCTTAGGTGTAAAGATTCAACAAGGAGAGAAGAAAACAGTCAGGAGAAAGGGAATAGGAAGGAAAAAGAGAGCAAGAAGGAGGGAGATAGAAATAAGAAAGAAAGGGACAGGAAAGATGAGAGAAAGAGGTAGAGAGAGGAAAGCATANTAAATTAATTGAAAAAAACAAACAAAAAAATAAATAGATAAATAAGTAAGTGTATATATATATATAAAGAAGAAAGAACTTAGTACTTCGCTTGATGGAGAAGCTGCCCAATGACAGAACTCCTAAATCTCTATTTACAATACACAGGTTGTTTTTGTTTTTTTCTCTTCATATTTTTTAAAATGAAGTGTTGGAAATGAAAAGGTCACGTGGCCATTTCCTATTCAGGAGACGTGGTGGATTGTCCGTGTGGGTAATACTGGATAGAGTTTGGGCTGAAGGATTTTGATGCATGAAAAGGTCAGAGTGGAATTTATTAAAACGGGTTGTAATGATGTCTTTAACTAAAGGGATTTTAAGGTCATTGTGGAGTAAGGAGTTTGTGACGTAATAGGGTGCGTCAACTATGATTCTTGGGATTTTGAATTGAAAGGACTGTATTCCTTGGATGTTGGATGGTTTAGCAGTTCCCCACAGTTCGACTCCATACGTCCAGATAGGTCTCAGTAACGTCTTATAAATGGTAAGTTTGTTGGTCACAGTTAAGGTTGACTTGCGGCCTACTCTAGTACCTTATAAAGTTGTCCAAGTCTCCTATTTAATTACTTTCTTGAATAGAAACTAAGATGGATTTAAGCCCCATCAAAAGAATGACTTTCGACAGCGATTCGCGAAGTGAATGATAAACACTGCCAAGTAATGTTGCACGATAAAGCCGTCGTAAAAATCAGCCGATCGAAGTAGTAATCTAGAAAAGAATGGAAGTTATAAATATTATCACCAAGGTGAGTCGCGAATATTCTTAATTAACTTAATTTTTTAAATATATAATAGACATGGCTTCCTTCTTTCACTCGTGAAATGGTGCAATTATCTTGCTGTGTTTAATCTAAGAGGTCTAAATTTGTATTCAAACAGTTTCCCTTCTGAATCTTCAGGGGAATTGTATTTAGCGTACAAGTTTTAGTATTTTTTTGTGTATAAAATTGCTTTGTTAATGCTATTTTAGAAAGAGAATGTAAAATTAAATCAAAAAGTATAAACCAGACAAAATTATTACGTTGGAAAGAAGAAATTAATGCAAACCAGACTAATAAAGGGATTGTGAGACTGTCAATAATGAAGGATAAAAACACTTGTTATTTCAAACACAAGAAAACAGACAGATATAGGTTAAGTGGAAATTGATGGTGTTCAGTTTAGAGCAGGAGAGATATCCAGCTGAGAGAGGTTCAAGATTCAGTAAGTTATCTCAGGGTCCAGCCCTAAACGGGTGTACTCCCATTCAAGGGGGTACTACAAAAGAGGGGGGCTACAAAGATGAACACAATTTAATTTTTAGTGAAGGAGTGCTGGAAAAAAATAATAAATGGTGAGATGGAAGATACCAGTTCCTTGAGGGCTACAGATCTGAATTGACGGTCCTCAGGAAAGTGAAGTGGCTTCTACCAAATACATAGTTAAATATTTGTTAATAAATTGTCTTTATACGAAGAAGATTGAAAGTAAAAGAGAAAATTAAGGAAACCGTATCATTAAGGAAACAAGACAATTATTCGACAAAGAAGACGGAGAGTAATTGCGGTAAAGACAGGTGATACAATGTCAAGTGAAAAATACAATTATGCCAATAAAAGAAACCTGAGACTTGAAGACGGACAGGGGAGCTACACCTTCGAGAAGAGAGAAGAGGAGGGAATAGGAGATAGGAGATACGAGAAAGGGAATGAGAGGGAATGGATAAAAAATAGGATTTTGTCCCGTTTAATGTGATACTCGCCAAGGCGGAGGATCCTATGTTTTGGGACCAATGAAATATACACTTCTTTTTTTTAAATGCTATAAAATAGAAATTTTACAAGATTATAATTTTACACTTATTTTTATATACATTTCTTTCGTATATAATAGTAACATAAATACCACTTAAACTACGAAGATATTACAATTATACATTTTGATACCCCTTAACCCCCCTCCCACTTTTCTACCTGTTTTCCATCATAAAGGAACTCATCAAAAAGTTTCAAAAAACAAGCTTAAATGCCAAAATTAGTTTCATTATTTTAAAATTACGAACATGATAAATTATAGCGTATAGAGACAACTAGATATATATTTGTATTGTAAATAGACATATACAAATGAAATATATTTTATAATATACAATAGATCTATTGATTTTTATTTTTAGATATTGCGTCATGGCACCGACGTGGGTGGCTCGATTATCCTATGGGAAATCTGCAAATGAAAAACTTCCAAAAATAAAGCAATCAGAAAAGAATAATGCATATGTGAATGTTATCAATTAAAAGGAGAAAGGTTAATAAGGAGGAAGGCAGATGTAAAGAATAAATAAAGGATAATGTGATGGGAATGCATGAGACTTGGCTTAGGAGAAATTAGTAATCGCAGAAACACTTGAGGTCCATTGGGGAATGCAATGGAAGTAATAGCAGAGAGAGAGAGAGAGGGAGAGAGAGAATGTATAATATTGTTGGCGATATAACAGTGAGAAGAAGGTTTTGTCAGGGGAACGAGTTCTGATTGTCTGCTAATCGCTGTCTTGCGTGGGCCCTCATCTCCAAAGAGGTAGGAGAGAAGCAAACTAGTGCTGTAAAGAGGAGTTCTACACCTGAGAATGGCACGTGGCGCAGTGGTCAGAGTCCATCACTCCAATGCCAAAGTGCAGCGAACGCCCCCTCCAAGTGTGATCGCTAATCCTCCCTTTTGGGGCTTTAGTTTCTAGGTTCCTCGCCAGAGTGCGCTTCAGCCGATCAGGTGTTCCGATGGGAGCTGAGGTTTTGCTTTGATTGTGCTATACTATCCACATTGTTATATTTAAAATAAAAAACATATTTAAAATAAGTCTATGTTTATTTTTAAAATACAGGGTAGTAAGATTTTCACATAAAAAAATAATTTCCAATTATTCTAATGAAAATAAAACAGACAACCGCATACATCCTCCCTCTGCTTTATCCAATCATTTCTTCGGTCAGCTTAGATGTTACAAGGGTCATCCCTTAAGGCGCTACCTCTGTAACCATTATAGCTAACGTGGTATATATATTTCTTTTTAATTAAATTAATTAAAATAGATATTTCTGAATTTAGTTCCCACATCATGGTTATTTATTATATACCATATCTCATATATGAGTAGAAATTCTCATTCAATGTTATAGTATTCTTACTCTATTTTTATATTTATCGTCTCATTAGTATAATTGATTTACTCAATTACATCTTCCATTTAATATGTGTTTACAGCAGTGATAAGCAAAAACGTCAGAACCTAATAAATAATAATTCCCAATTAGTTTTTGGTAAGCGAAACTTTGATAATTATAGTACATTTCGTCTCTGCGCTAGTAAAAACGAAGATTTGATTTCAACTAAATACGAACCCAATAAAAAAAATTTACGAATCGAAAGAATATCAGATTTAGTTTATACATTTTAAAAGGGTTGTAGTCGAACTCTCAAATATGCATATTAAATATTTTCCTTTAATAGTAGACGTTTTCTGTTGGGGTTCGGTGAAGGTTGATACAAAAAATATAATTAAAATAATGTTTTTGGTTTTTTTAATAATCTGCCAACGTTTCGCCTTGAATTGTAAGCCATCTTCAGGGCTATCATAAAGGCGAGAGGGGACGTCGTGCCACCAGGATCGCATATTAATGTCAGAGCATTTTGGTCATGAACATTTGATACAGGTGACACAACGTTCCCTCTAGCCTTCACGATAGCCCTGAAGATGGCTTACAATTTAAGCCGAATTATCAGCAGATAATTAAAAAAGAAACATTCTTTAAATTCTATTTTTTGGATCAATCTTCAGTCAGAATTCCAACAAAAAACATCTACTAACAATCTCTATGGCCAAAAACTCTCAATTTTAATTTTATCTTCTTTTAATTGTGTCATTCATGGAAATGTTCTTGAATATAAATATTTAAAAGATAAATTTTGCTTTTATCATTTTTTACAATGTTCTTTAAACTCCAAAAATAATGAAGAAAAAATGTTTCAATGTTTTGTCTCCCTCTCTCCTACAATCAATTAGAGCTATTAATAAAATCGTCTTATGGTTTTCAGAAAGAAATATAAATGCAAAATTAATAATGTTTTCATATATTTATTTATACATGTGTGTAGGTGTGTGTGTGTTTGTGTCAATTTTAGTTACTAATAGTTTTTATATCAAGTTAACAGGATTGGAGAAGATGGAGTAAATTTTTCAAAACACACTTGAGACCATATAGATCTTTAATTCATATTACCTTTATTTTGTTTATTTTATTTTTTTTTTTTCAGTGTTAGCCTCCCTTTACACCAAATAGGATCATAAAGGCTATCTACAGGTTGCCATCCCATTCTAAACATCCATGGCTCAGGACAAACATTTCAACCCCTAGTGCCTCGATTCGCAAACATAAGTAAGAAAAAAGCACAGCTTTATTAAATAATTAGTGAAAACCAAAGTAATTCCTCAAAGGAGCAGCATTTTTTTTTTATTTTTTTTTTTTTTTTTTTGCTTTGGTTCATTTTTATTTTGTTTGTTTATTCTTGTATCTTCAATTTCCCCTATTCTTTCCATGTCTTTTTTTTCCAGTTTTTTATTTCCTTTGTTCTTGAATTATCGAATAGGAGTTGAAGAGGCTAATTAATTACAGGGATGGTGAATCGGAAAGAGAATTTAGCCCGGGAAATATAACAATGGCTGATAGGCTTCTTTGCTGGATACCTGTGGTTGCGTTTTCTCTCATCAATTGTTTCTTTTATACTTATACTTTAAATTTTTAAAAAAATTCTACCATCGCACTTTAGTCTGCTCTTGCCACTTTTCTTATTTACCACATTTTCCGGAGATTTGTATGTTTATTTTGCTTGTTTTATTATATTTAAGCCTCTGAAAATTCCGAAAGATATTTTCTCCGATTCTACCCACTAGATACCAAAAATAGTCACTAATATGTGTGTGTGTGTGTGTGTGTGTGTGTGTGTGTGTGTGTGTGTGTGTGTGTTTGTGTGTGTGTGTGCTTGTGTGTGCTTGTTTGTGCTTTTATCTGTCAATGGTAAACAGGCAACAGTCTATTTTTTTCTCATTAAAATCGGCATCCAGCTTTTAAATGTAAAACAAAAAACTAAGTTCGTTATATTTGCGAAACCAGAATGTCAAATGTCAATTGCGAGTATAAAAATTCTATTTACTACAGCGGGCTTAATATTTAGTTCAGAATAAAAAAAACTAAACCCTGATTTGTTGAAATGAGTCAGTTAATTATCTCAATGAATTTTACTATCGCTTTTTAAATGTAAAATAAGGGGCTGAATTAATTATTGAACAAAATCATACAAATAGAAATGGTAAGATTTCCTAAAATGTCAAGTACAACTCAAATAAATTTCGATGCAGTAGGCGTAATGCTACGTAGTTTTACTGTACTCAAAATTTATTTTTTTGCTGATAAAAGTAATATTTTACACGACAAATTAATTTCTAATATAAATTTCATGGTCAGATAAATTTGCCTAGTTTAGTTTCGCCGTTCTTGGATAACTTATTGATGCAAGTTCAACCGACTTTAAAAAACATAACCTTCTCAAATTTTTAACTTTCCATGTCATGAAGACCCCCACTTTTAATGTTTCAACATCCTATTATGACACAAAGTACAGTATATTCCGACACGCAGAGCTGTCTAAACTGAGAGCAATTCCTATTTTTTATAAAGGCAGAAGTAATTAAGAATAAATTCTTAAATTGAATATATAGAACCCTGAGGGTGAAATTAGGATAATCTTGAAAAGTAGAAGAAGGACGGGAGCTTAACCACACTAATTCATTTTTTAAAATTTGATGGCAAATCAAATTTTGCAACTATTCTGTTCTATATAATGTTTTCATGATACTAATAATACGAAAGGCATTGACGTATATTTAATTTGCTTTTGCTAGAAATTATTCCTCCCCACTCATTCGATTAAAACAAAAAACGATCCCTTTAAAAATTTTCAATATAAATCCCAAATATAAAATTCAGTTTATATTTTTAAAAAGTGGGAGGTTTCAACAACTCTCTAAAAGAAAATAATACCTTCCTTAATATGCATTTATTGATATATTTTGTAAACATAAATGTTAAAAAGTATAAGTTAAAATAAGAAGATATTTTACATGTTCTCTATTTTTGTCAATCCCCCATCCTTTTTTTCCGATTTCAATCCTGAACAAGCTTAGCCTACATAATATATATATATATTTGCAACAAATGAAGGAATATCAAGAATCCTAACCTAATGTAACAAGCTAACATAATCGAAGTCTTCCATAACATCAATTGGAACCAGAGTCATCTTCACGTTATATTCCCTTATATATGTAAGATGTGGTATCTTATGATCTCTCTTTCCGTATTTTCTCATCATCCTTCCCCTGCCTTATTGATTCTTTCTTATTTGAACTTGGATGTTTACAGGCTACATAAGTTAGATGGAGGATTCTATTTTCCTTTCCTCCATTTGATATTCTTCCTTTATTTATCTCACTCCTATATTATTATATTATTTTCATGTCTATAATAATTTCTCATCTTAAATCTCTTCTCGGTAAATTCTCCTTCGTCGTGTTCTTCCATCAAGTTTTATTTGTCATTTTTTCTCTACTTTCCCTTCCTCTGTTTTTTTTTCTTTCTTACTGCACAGTTATTTCATTACCAGTGGTGTTACATTACTAGTTACATTTAGTTAAACACCTGCATCGGAATTAAGGTACATAATAAAAGCCTTTTATTTATAAGTCCTTCATAAATTTACTAACTTCGTTTACTAATACATAGTCTGTTTGTAATTTAGGTATTGAGCAGAGAATAACAAACTGTCATTGGTTGTGCGGACGTAAACTAGTTTTATAAATCATTAGTGTGACTATGTTAATAAATCCTTAAAAGAGTTAGTTGACAGATGCAGAAGTACAATTTTGTATGATGTATTTTTTTGTTTTTTGTAAATTTCAGTTTTACTTGCTAAACTTTCTATTTATATATAAGTTGATAAGTTTGTCAATATGATAGAACACATCAATAGCATATTAAATATTTAATTAATATAATAGTTTTAAAGTGGACTTTAATAAAGAAATAAAGGAAATGAGAAAAAAAATAGGCAATAATGAATAACGTAGAAAGACAGGAGGGTGCTGGGGGAGGAGGCAGAAGAAAAGCGGAAGAATGATTGCTTTATTAATTTCATCTGTCAGAGTTTAGCTCCATTCACTAATCTTTTTTTTAGACCAATTATTAAGTAAAATTATATCACAATTATTGAAGTAGATATAGCACTTGATATGTGAATATCACATATTACATCACGAAACAGAGACCTAATCTAATTACTTGTAAATGAATAGTTCAAGATACGCAGAGAGAAATGAGGGAAGGAAAGAGAATAATGAGAATGTTGGAAGAAAAGGGTGAGGGTGATGGAGAGAGAGATATTAAATTAAAAGGAAATAAATGGAACGAGGAAAGAGAGAAGACACAAACTAGTGGCAGGAACTCTCCGTAGACGTAGAAAAACAGGGCCTGAGCACTAATCCTTGTAGGACACGAAATTCACCTTGAAATATCTTTCGCCTCGGGAACGTTTCGACTTGCACCTCAATCAGAGCCGATGGGAAATATTTACTGTATTAATGTTAGAGAATTAGAGAGCCGTGAAATGCGCTCATAACATCACAGCCCGAGTGTTATACGAGGGGTATATTGAAGTGTTATGCCACATGGATGGCATAGAGGTGACGTTGAAGTTTGTCAAGCCTGGAATGGCTCCAGTAAGAGGAATTGGAATATTCCTCTTACTCTAGAATTCTCCATACTTACTGCATTCTTACATCGTCTTACTTTCGTTTTTGTACAGCTAGGGATATGAAAATTATTTCTGTGGATAAGTGGATAGTACATACTAGCACAAGTCCTCATCAAGTTGGCATTATATATGTTATTGCTTGTCCTGCTATATTCTATTTTTTATTTATATGGATAAAATGCTTAAAAGCATAGAGTATTATTATTATTAGTATTATATAAGCTTCATCAGTATAGGCCTTCTAAAGCATGAAACTAGTTCAGTACTAAAAGTCTTTTAAATTGTATTGCTCTTGTTTTGAACTTTTGCATTTCATCAAGATATTAACATACCATAATGCATATAGAAGATGTATATGTGCAAACCCATCTTTATTTGACAGTAATGGAACAGGGAACAGTTCTATTATTATATGGGGCAAGGTGTTTTTGTGTAAATATATTTTAAATTAGTCCAATTCAATTAAATATTGCATTCTAATTTTTATTATTTTAATTAAAATATTTAATTGAATATATTAAAGTTTTAAAAACTTTCAACCGAAAAACTGTTTATTAGGGAACAGTTTATAAGCGCTGAACATATATATTAATCTAATTTTAATAAGTTTATAAGTGATATTTCATGCCAACTGTTCCTTGTGACCAAAGAATTTCACTAAATTATAAAATCTCTCTTTTGTGATATCGGTATTGGTGTATCCTATTAATGAGTAGTCTTTCTACAGCAAATTTATTATTCCTGTAGAGATCATGCTGGGTTTGTGTCACTTTAAATGCTTTCAGTGAAAACAACTCTTAAGGAAGACAAAAAACCATTGGAAGCATCCATTTACTTAGAAAACGCTGAATCCTTGGCAGGTAGGCTTCCACTCATAAGACACTTAGTGCTTAGAAAGTAGCTTTACTCTCAGGAAACAGTTAGTGCTTAGAAAGTAGCCTTACATTCAGGAGACACTTGGTGCTTAGAAAGTAACCTTACACTCAGAAAACACTTATTGCTTAGAAAGTAGCCTTACTCTCAGGAGAGACTTGGTGCTTAGAAAGTAGCCTTACACTCAGGAGACACTTAGTACTTGGAAAGTAGCCTTACACTCAAGAGACACTTAGTGCTTAGAAAGTAACCTTACACTCAGAAAACACTTACTGCTTAGAAAGTAGCCTTACTCTCAGGAGAGACTTGGTGCTTAGAAAGTAGCCTTACACTCAGGAGACACTTAGTGCTTGGAAAGTAGCCTTACACTCAAGAGACACTTAGTGCTTAGAAAGTAGCCTTCCATTATGGAGACACTAAGTGCTTAGAAAGTAACCTTCCATTATGGAGACACTTAGTACTTGAAGGTAACAAGTACTCCCCTTTGTACTTGTTGTACAATCTACTAGTACAAGTGGAGCATACGAAATTTGCTCTAAGGTAGCTCCTTCATCCTGAGGAGATATCAACAGAGAGAGAGAGAGAGAGAGAGAGAGAGAGAGATAGAGAGAGAGGACGGTGAGAGTGAAAGAGTAGACGTTGATAGATGAGCTCCTCTCGGCACCCCCCGCTCACATGACGCCGTATGAAATATGGATCCCAAACCAACCAACCCTTAGTCTCCAAACAATCAAATTTTGATTAATCCCCCGCAGAAACCCACCCCTTATGTCTGGGGAGACTCAGGCCGGACATATTCGTCCGAACACGGGCGATAAAAATTACCCTAATCCACTTAACCAACCCATCAATCAAAAATCATAAAGTTAGTTTGGATGAAAATTCCCTAAATCATGGCTATTGAGTATCAAATCACAGAGTAAACACACCATAGCAGCTTCATTGATGTGTTCTCTTTGGCCATATGGTCAATCCATGGATGCTCCCATGGAATTATCTTAGCACACAAATAACCTCACTCAGTTCCAGTATCATTCTCTGATACTGAGACACAGAGGAAACATTATTTATGGTTCGACAAAGAGCATGGCTTAATAGGTCATTTTAGCTCATTCTGGATTTTTAGCTGGCCCAGCTGCGATTATATGTGCTCTAGGTGAGACCACTGGCAGAATAGGCTTCATCCAGGAGCAGGATACTACGTTAAGGAGCTAGAAAAGGAGAGTTCCTAGCTATTGTCTGTAAGAAATAGTTTTTATGAACACAAGAAGAGCGAGGAACATGAATGCGGGAAATAAAGTATGAGAATCCCGTACAACAAGGTCTGCGGTAAGAATATTCTATGAATGTAGGAAAAAAATATTCTTGAGATCTTCTTAATTAGTCTACAGTAATCAATCTTACTCTTTTTGAAATTATATTTAAACAAATTAATACTTNATTATCAAAACTACTTAAATAAATAATTTAATAAACTTGCGATTTAGATGAAAATTTTATTTCTCTTTCTGTTTGGGTAGTCTAACTCCTTATTTAAAAGTCGAGCAAAAATTTCCATAGAAAATGTATGTATTTAAAAAAAACTGCAGGAGGAAATCTCAATAGACACCTACATGTAGGTAGTGTAGGACTTGAACCCACTATAACCACCTCCCATTGCAACAACTGAGCTGGCCTAACAAGTATCTTTTATCTCACATATGCATCACAGTTGTGGGGACTACAGCCCTTAAATTGGGAAGTCTCCTGGTTATTCGGCTATCAGTCACCAAGATGTCTTTCGTTATGAGGGGCTTCGTTAATTATCGTTTGTATTTATGGATTATTGTGAGTGATAATTCTCTTATTGTAACTATTTCCATAGTTTGAAATAATTTCGCTGGCATATTCAACTTTCAGATCCCTATGAATAGTGTTATTCCTAACGTACCAGGGGGCATCCACTGTGTTTCAGAGTACCTTATTTTGAATTTTTTGAATACGTCCACACCGATCTTAACACTTACTTGCATAATAAAAGTTTATGTTGAACCGATAACTGAGTGTTTCTACCCACTAGTCACTACTTTCTTCTGAACTTAAAGTTGAGTTCCCCTTTATTTTTCCTGACATGCTCTATCCATTTTAGTTTGTTGTCTAGAGTCATCTCTAGATGCTTTGCTGAGTTTGAGTTTGGTACCTCTTGCCCATTTATGCACATGCGTTTATTTTCTATTATTCTGTTTGTGAAATTTACGGGCACTGATTATGACCCACTTATCTTGATTTTCCACGGTTATAGAGAATATATTATATAATAAGTTACATAATTTAAGAAAATAATGTCTGTTTATTAAAACTTCTAAGTGTTACACCAAATTAGGATGGCCGAAAATTTGTCTACGATGACCAATTTCTTATGAAATGATTTTCTGATATAAATAAAGAAGCATATCAATATGTCAATAAAAAGAAAGGAATGAATGATAAGGTAATTCTTATCCTGGGAGAAATAATTCTAAATATATAAAGCAATAGATCTGAAAACATGCATCCCTCACAAAATATACACAAATCATAATATATTCAATTTTATCCAAGATACAAAAATGTTTATAGAAAAAATTATAGTTAAAATGTAATTTAATAATATTGGTGTTCCATAACATGTTTCCCAAAAACAATTGCTATGGAACAGATTTTCAAATGTAACTAAGGTGGCCGAGCACTCCCCCCACTCTTCCTTCCCGGATGGTCTAGGGCAAATCTTAATGGGCTTAGTTTTACACTCATAATCCCCTCTGACTTGATAGATAAATTTCATCATTTTCTCTTTAGCCATATTTAGTAGACCATGGGAAATCTTTCATTACACAGCTCCTGAATGATAGACTTTTCACTATACATGGTATAAATATACTAAACTACAAATCGTACACTATCTTCTCACAGTACTCCTTATAAATACATACCAGAAAACCATTTCATAATAAATTGGTAGGGGAGCCATATTGGAAGTCTCTTACCGTTTTTGGAGCTCTGTAAATAGACCAGTTTTTTTCGCTAGTTAGTGAAGTTTTATTGAATTAAAGTGTTACTCACTAATGGGGTTGTCATCCGTGTTCCTAAAGCCCTTTTAATAAAAGTTAACTCGGCCGGAGAAGAAAACTAAGTCTAACTAAAAGCGGCACTGGATTTGTGTTATCAGGCTCAGACTACTAGTTACATTCAGCATTGTCTGCTGCCGATCTCTCATCTAACTCGGAATACCTTATTGCTTATATATATATATATATATATACTTAAACATGGAGGAAATTACTACAGTGCGCCCAATAATTAATGGCCTCTCCGAGCTGTTTTGCCCAGACCGGCACTACCCCACCTCGAGACGGATCTACTAACTGAATAACAAACGTTGTCCCTATGCCCTTACAGGGCAGGATGATAAGCTTCGGACAGCCAAAGTTCTAAAAGTCTGGAATATACGATCCCGTCCCTCGCACCGTCGGCCACGCCCCTTCTTCCAACCTCCGGCCCCAGGGGCCATCAGATCTTGGGTGCACAGTAGTAGCCATCTTCAGTTTGAAAACCTTAATAAATTACTTAAAATGGAAAACTATAATGAAGCAGAACAATATAACTAAATTACAAATGTGAACCTTCGTTTGGCTAAAATGATAACACTTTGTAAAAATATGATGTAAGTAAGAAAGTTAGTGAAAACTAAGGTAGGTCAACTAGAAAAAATTTAAGTTCGAAACTAAAAAATATTGTTTTTTATGAAAAGGGAGAAGGAAAATTATATTATTTTATCTGGCATTACTGAAAAGAAAAATGAAAAATTAGTTTTTATTACAGAGGTTATTAATTACACAAAACTTTCCGTAGATAAGAGCTAAATTAACAACTGCTGTAGAATAGAGAAGAATATTGGAAAGAGGCCCATTGTTGTCAATTTCACAACTTTCCTAAAAAAAAGAAGGAAATATCTAGGTCAAACGTTTAAAAGCTGAGATACAAAATTTGCCTAAGGGAATAAAGGAATACTCCCTTATCTGACAAAACCAGATCTGAGGGAAAGGATGAGTCCTTTAGGCGAAGTGGTCTACTGGAGGATATATCCCTCGGCTGGCCTGGAGAAGATGGAGATGAGAGGTAGGATGAGGAGAGAAGACACAAGATGGCAGGACCACACTCCAGGACGAGCAGCGACAGTGTCAGGAACACATCCCTCAGGGAGTCAGACTAGAGGGAGTAATGCTATGTGCGTCAAACTTTGCTCATATAACTTTTGCGGGCAAAAAGGTTATTCCGAATAGTGATTTTCATAATTATGTAAAAATATTTAATTATAGTTCTCCTACTAGAAACCATAATAAAAAATGAAAAAAATTATGAAATATATTCTTAGGACTTTCAATGAAACTTTGTACCAGCATTTAGAAAGGTTATAGTTGGTAGAAAAAATTTAGTCTCATTACATTTAAATTGTAATTTTTGGGATAAATATTGCATTAGAATGTATATCTGAGAGGCAAAACACTAATTACATTTTGATAAAGGATTTTAATTCTAGAATTGGCAATATAAAAATTATAAAATATAAAAATTATTCAAAGTTTAATATCCAATTAACTAAAAATATATATTAAAAAGGTTATACAATCAAACCTATTGGCAGTAAATTAATTGACTTTTTCGATAGTTATGGCTAAATTATACTAAATTGGAGGATCAGAAGTTATATTATGGTGAATTTACTTCTACATAACTCCTAAAGGCTCTTTTTTTTTTAATTTATTATTTATTATGCGCTATTTCTGGAGAAATACTGTTCCTAGTTAGGTAGTATTAGGTAGAAGAACGGACCATACTTCTTCCCCAAGGACTTTGGCGTAGTTCTTCTCCACACCACTCATCCACCCACAGCGACACTATCTGTCCCCTTTAGTGCACTATTAAAATCAAATTATACATTTACTCTTATCTATGCCCCCTTCAATGAAAAATATCTGGATAAATTTGGAAATCCATGTTTCTTAACGGATAACGTTGGTAGCCTATAAAAGGTATACAACGGCAACTGATGGTGTCTAAGTCAGGTAGAAATATGTAAAATAAGAAATATTCTCAAGACTCTATCTGGTAATGCTATGAGCCAAAGTTGTGATGCTGGAACTCTCTGGCAGCCCCCGCCAAGAGCCTTGTCATTCTTCTGCAGGACACGGCACCCTGGAAGGCAGGAGCTGCTGTTGTGGAGACAGCGTCAAGTAGATCGTGACTCTGCTGATTCGGGGGGAGGACGTGTCGACCCCACCTACCCCCACAAATAAGACAGACGTGACGGGATTCAGGTCGTATTTATCTCTGTGGCTGAGGGGTGGGGGAGAACACCCCGCCGACTAAACTGATTTCCCCCTCCACCCCAATGGCGGTGCCCACTGACTTTCCACTTTAACGGAATAATAGTTCTTCAGAGAGATTTCACCTTATTCTCGTCGTTCCTCGCCAATTGCATTACCTTTCAAAATGTTTGCTTCACAAATACCCACTCTTGGTTTTATTAAAGTAAATATAAGAAATGGCCGACAATTGTTTTGACCTTTTATCTATTTCCCAGATAAATTCTTACTCCTTTTATAAAACATTTTCCTATTTTCAACCCATCTCAGTTTCCAGCGTAAACACAGTTATTTATCACGGTTTTAGGCGTTTGACTGAACAAATAAATACCTGTTAGTGGATATCACCCGTGTATTTTTCCTACACAAATGCATTTACTTTTAAACTATTTTAGAGGCATTCTAGCGTTCAAAGCACAAAAACTTGTGACACAGAAAAGAAATAAAGTAAAATATTCTCTAGACATTGACCTTCCATATGCATTATAGACATAAAATACAATTATTTCTCCCTAAACCCTATATATATTTATTATCTAACTATTGATTAATATTTATAAAAAAAAATGTAAATTTTATTGCGAATATAGCTAGAAATAGCTATATAGCTGAATCATGGGTCAAGTCGATTTCCTTATGGTTATTTCAAGTAAACAATTCATTTTATTTTTTTCTCTCCTAAAAACGCCCTTCTAAAAGCGTAGAGGTACTTCACATGGGCGCTTGAGTACAATAATAATAATAATCATGATTATAGTGATTATATCAGAGATCATAATCACTATTGTGATCTCTGATAATGAGAGATCAAATTATTTATTTTTAAAAGAAATATATATTTTTTTTTTTTTTTTTTTTACAAACTTTAATTCATTCGTTGACTGTGAACCGATTTTGTCCAAATATATCATTTATCGTTAAATGTAGTTATTCCATTACATAAAAGACATTATGATTTTTTTTCATTTCCAAAATAATTTTGAATGCAAGAAATTTTGTTGGGGTTCGGTAAAAGGCTATCCAAAGCAATACATTTATTTTTTTTAAATGTATTATTTTTTTCTTATCTGCCGACTTGCCTGCCATGAACATTCTGTCCAGGTGGCAAGACGTTCTTAAGAGAATGGACTCCTTCCTCAGCCATCGCAACCCCTTCAGAACATCCCCACACGTCATAAGCCCCGACAACTTTTCACCGCGGCACCCGGGCGATGTTGTTCGAACTCAGATTGATACCACCCCTTTCCAAAGGCAAACAGAAATTTAATTTCCTCCCAAAACATAAACAATCCCCTTTTGTTTGCGGAAATAATAAGATTTCCTCACACCTTAATCTAAAACGGGAGATTTCAACTTCAAAGGTGCTAATATTCCCTCACCCTCCATTTTATCATATATAATCGATTATATTTTGTTCCTTATAATTATTGTTAGAGTTATTTCACTTTATGATTTTTATTATTTAATTAATTATAATTTTTATTATTTTA
>KZ809032.1:55064-68978 GCA_000696205.2 Oncopeltus fasciatus | reverse complement strand
TAAAATACTTATTACCTTGTTAAGCGTTTCACGTAATAGTAAATTAGTCGTTTTCTCTTATTATGCTCACTTCAATGCAACTTGGGAATATATTATTTTATATTTATTCTTTATATTATTTTCATTTTCAAAGCGTTCCAAAAAATTTTAATTTCCAAAAAATTAAAAAAAAAATGTATTCAAATATCGCCTAACTAATATATATATATGAAATGACATTAACCGTTATTTACATTGTGAAACCACATTTTATGGAAGATTTCTATGAAGGCAACGGAAAGGACTGATGGTTCCAGAGGAAACCTAAGTGGGGTTACGTTTTGTCTCTATTATCCGGCTTAAAAAAAAAAAATAAAGTATTCCTCCAGGTGCAATACTTCACGCGACTCCTGCTTGACGCCTACAAGTCCGGCTTCTGGCAGTCAGTAGGCAGTGGCTCGACCTTTGTACTTGAAGGGTGTGGAGGCTGAGGTGTCTAGAGGCACATGGGCCATCCGATCTGTCCCTTGATCATATCCCAGCCTCGATGATTTCCATGTCTTCTCCAGACACGCAGCTCAATTATTATACACATTATTATTTTCCAACTTAAATTTCACTGCCTAAACTTTGAGAGGGAAGGGGGGGGGGAAGGGTTATTGCCAATAATAGGATATATATATATAAAGCCAATGTTCAAGTCTTCTGTTTTTGATTTATCTGAGGCCTCTCTCTCTTAATGTGTTTTTGTCCTATTTTACCCCCCGCTGTACTTTGAGGCTACCCCTGTACCGGTTCTTCCAAGCTTTAATTTAAATTTTGATACGCGGTCACAAANATTAACTTTAAATACTTCTTCAATTATCAATTTTAGTAATTCAAATTTAAATGATTCTTCACCTTTACTTGTACTAAAAGATAGACATTTGTAAACTGAAGGGTTATTCCCTGGAGTTTCAAACTTCTTCAAAACAGCCCACCCTTGAAGGGCCTAAGTCACAGCATGGAATGCAAGAAAAAATCAGACCCAATTATTCGATTATTGGAAGGAAGGGCCTCTCTCTCTTAATGTGTTTTTGTCCTATTTTACCCCCCGCTGTACTTTGAGGCTACCCCTGTACCGGTTCTTCCAAGCTTTAATTTAAATTCTGATTCGCGGTCACAAAGACCTTGAAGCCCATCATGGGAAACAAGAAGCCCTAATTCCTAAGTTCCTAATTAAGGTTCTCTCTCTCTCTCTCTCTCTCTCTCTCTCTCTCTCCCTCTCTCTTCCTTCCTCTTTCTTCCTCCCTCTATCCCCCGAAACGAATAGTCATTTGCTCTCATTTATGGTTATCTTCAATGAAAAAGGATAAATCGGCTTAGTTTTAGGCGGAACTGTCAGGCGGACTCATAACAACTCAACAAGATTGTCATGTGGTAGAACGATTACTTTCTGTCACATAAGCTAACCGAGTCGAAGGGACTCTGTGCGATAGACGGAAATCTCTTGAAATTCGACACTCTTCTTACCCCCGCGGTTGAATGTCCTCCAATCCCAGAGCAAGAACGCCCTACTCCTACCTCTTACATTTACGACCCCCCACCAACCCCTGTCGATATACCCTCAGCAGTGGAGGATCGAACGGCAAAAAGCCTGGGGGTGGAGAAATAGCAGCAGCGTTTTCCAATGATATACAGCCGGCCCTGGCAAACTTCAACAAAACTGTATACTACGAATTTCACTGGAAATAAATCTCGGTGGCACTGGGATTGGCTTCCATGTTTTCGTGTCTTTATTGTCGTCCAGAGACTCGAATAGCTGGCAATAGATGTGTCTGAATCGGGCTACGAAATCTACTCCCACTTGTACTAGAACTAAGTGTTTCCTTCCTTGGTTAGTGACCCTTATCCTCCAGTTGTTCAGAAACGTAAAATTATGCGATCTCAAAAACAATTTCGCTTCAAGTATAGATAGATGGTTATAAACACTTAACACGACGTAGTTTTTATCTTAAAAAAGGTTATGTTGTGGGCTAGAACTTAGCGACATATTTGTCAGTTTTCATATAGTATTGAGCCGCAACAATAAAAATGGAATCTTAAATCATGTTTATTTACCTGTGAATAATAAATATCTAATCATTGTTAACGACTAATAATTTAATAGGTTATACTTATTCACATAATTTTTAACCTAACCTATAATTTAAATTAATGGAAACTATAAAAAAACAAACATATTTTTTTCAATTATACAATCAGATATCTATGGGTACGATAAGCAATTTAATTTAATTTAACATAAGTAATATTAATATATTTAATAATAATAGTTTAGCACACAATTTTCATTCATTTTTTCAATTAATAATTATTAAGGATTAATATAATGCAGTTGTTATTTATCTATTCAAAAGTAGACATACAAAATTTATGGGGATACATATTCCCTTTCCTTTCAAAATCTACTACAATAAAATATATTTGGACGACCATTGCAAATATATTATGTCTAACAACTACCTTTTATCAGTTTATATATAAACACATAAATGTAATAACCTATATTTATGTAGACAAACACATCATTTGACATTTACAAAAATACAGAATATACTCGCAAATATTTTTATTTCACGTGTCAGAATAAAATGTATTTTCTGAAACATTGTTAAAATTTAATGCTATTTTTAGAATTTTAACTATTTTTCAAAATTTTATACACACACACACACATACATAAACAAACATATATATATATAATGTTACTAAATTTACTTTTATTTCAAAATTTTAAGTTTGCGCTCACCTACGCCTATACTGGTATAGGTATGATTGTTTGAGTGTTCAACCATCCCATCGAAATTTAACCTTCCTACCTGTTTCTTCATTTTACCTTCCTTATTAGAGTACAGCTACAGAGAAGATAAAGAGGTTCTATCTCCTTGGTATATATTAATTATCCAGGTTCTATTAACTGTGTTTATTTACTGGCCTTTGTACTTAGACCTTATTCCCTTATTTTACAACCCGACCTCTCTTGTTTATTTGACCTTTGTACAATTTTGTCCCCTTTTTATACTATCTTGTTTTTTCTTGTCTTATCTCTTTTGTAATTAAAATGTCGCAATTAACTGCGAATTCATTTAATCCTCTAATTAAATGTTATTTAAATCATTATTTAAGTTGTGACAGTTTAGCTTAAACCTTGGAATAAATATATTCCCAAAGCAAATAGAATAATTTTACCTGTTAAAATATGTTAAAAAAATTCCTTAAAGTAATTTTGACCTTGATGATTAACGCGAACATTTTTTCGAAGATCCATTCCGACATACTTTCTGAATTATATATATATATATATATATATGAAACATCGAAATTTAATATATATTGTACTTTAAATCTGTTCAAATAAAGTAAAGTGGTTAAATAGAGATAAATAGGTATTAAAAAGCTTACCGTTTTTTTAATATTATATCAATTTGGATATAGGGTCTCATGGCATCCTCAGGTTTATTTTTAAGAAAGTAATGCATACTTTAGTATATTATATATAAAAATTGTCTAAAATAAAGTTTTTACGTAGAAAGGAATAGTTTAATAACAATTTAAATGGATAAAGATTAAAGATAATAAATAGATAAAGATAATATAGTAGAAGTCAAAATGAGCTTAAATAAATAGCTCTAAATAGAAAAAGATTTAAGGGGTAACTCCTGTGTAGTGGTTAGNTATCAATATTTTTAATTATTAAGCAATTAACTTTAAATACTTCTTCAATTATCAATTTTAGTAATTCAAATTTAAATGATTCTTCACCTTTACTTGTACTAAAAGATAGACATTTGTAAACTGAAGGGTTATTCCCTGGAGTTTCAAACTTCTTCAAATCAGCCCACCCTTGTAGGGCCTAAGTCACAGCATGGAATGCAAGAAAAAATCAGACCCAATTATTCGATTATTGGAAGGAAGTAATCGACGTGTGGTGTATGAGTGCATCAATATAATAACAATAAAAAGAAGGTGTCATACCATTAATGCCCTAGCTACTCAGACATTCCCTCGGCATCAGCCCTGAAGATGATGCATACTTTGCAAGCGAAATATTGTGAATATTTCCATGCAATATTGTTCTTCTATGCTCCTTTCTGACGGAAACTCAACTGTTGTTGTACTGATTATTTGTTAAGGAGGTCCTGTGAGAGAGGATCTAAACAGGAATTCCTCACTCCAGAGGACCTTACCCCCTAACTTCTTGCAGTCTTGACCTGTGCTGCAGATACCATGCTACTGTAGGAGGGACTCATATACCTCGAGAGAAGGGCAGTTCGTTTTATTTTCCCAAATACTTGAGGGGCACCGGGTTGATTCCTGCCCTTATAGGGAGTAAAAGCCTGCCCAGATTCATTTAGAATAGGGTGGTTATCTATCGATAGCCCATTCTTATGTCAACCAAGTGATTGATAGGAAGATTTTTAAAAAAAGTTTTCATTTAATTATTTTGTAATTAACTACAACTAGCCTTAATGATTTAATAGTATAACAGTAAAATAAACCAAACCTAACCTACAACATTTAAAATATAACTTAATTACTTAATACTTACAGTATGATAATTTTTCAAAAATAGATTGATTTATCAATAAATTAAAAAAAAAATCTCTACAATGATGAAATTTTGTATTGTATGCACATTTTAATTTAACGACCTAGGCCGATTCGTGGGGAAATCGGGAGAAAATAATGAAGATAAAAGGTAACACGGATGTGACTAACTCTAGACTGGTAGAGAAGAGTGGGGGGAAAATTCAACCTTCAACTCTTAAATATCTCCTTTCATATGTGCTTTTAGTGTATATGTTACAGAACAAGAACAATGTTTTTAAATTCCTCACTGACGAAGGGCAATAGATCCCTGAAAATTGTGCTCCATGTGATAATTTCTTTTTGTGTGTGCACTGCGCTCTCTATCCCGCCTGTTCTTGATTGCTCTCGTATACATATATGTGGTACTTTATTTTTAACTTTTATTTAGAAGAAACGGTGAAAATCTTTTGAAATTTTTTAAGTGTGTCATCATAATGATGAGATATATGCTTGGTTCTTTTACGGGAAGTCTAGTATAAGAAGGAGTGATTTTACGACATTTTGTACACTTGGCTCAATGACTTTCTAAGTTAGTGGTCCAGGATTCCATCTGCTGATAGAGTCCATTTTGTATTCTCACATACGATTCTTTATGTTATTTAGAGATGACAGGTTATGAGTGACCAAGACCACATGAATATCCATATTCTGAAAATCGAAAATGACACTAAAAGCTTTGTTTTTAAAAAAAATCAGTACCACAACCGATCATAGAGGCACGGGTCGAGTATAAGTACATGTTAGTTATGTGCTTATATTCGACCCACGGCACACTATTGAATGAATAACGATTCCTATTTTTTTCTATTCAATGTCGCTCACTTACGAGAGGGTTGTCCCATGACTACACCAGGAATCCTCCCGAATATTGCATAGACAAGCAAAAAAAATAAAACTACCAACTATGAGCAGAAATCAAATTAACAAGAATATATTATCAAAATTAAAATAATTACTTATGCCTTACAATAATTTGTCATTAAAAAAACGTAAAATTTGTTAGTTTTGTATATCTCAATGAATCGCTCATAAATGTCCCATCTCTTATCTCTTTGGAATTATAGGCTAGGCGAGTTATGGCCGCTCTAGTATCAGAAGAGCCGTCATCCTAGAGCAGATAGTTCAGAGATATGTAACAGATAGCCCGCAGGCACCCACATGGGGACAGGACACCCACACGGACGCTAGATAACCTCCGATAAGTCCATCCCACAAATCTTACCCAACCCGGCTGAGGATCAATTCCTCCTGTCCCAGTGAGATTGAGATCGAGGGGGTTGCGGCTCGGGGTGGGGGTGGGAGGGACGATAAAACAAAACAAGATTTACCCCCGTCGAAGACGCCATGAAAAAGGGAATAGCCCTCGAGATATAGCTATGACATTCCAGACTTTCATATCCTTAGAACATAATACAGGCTTTCCAGATCCAATTCCGTCCGTCAAAATAAGGACGTGAAATGTTTCTGCATCGTCATACTCTAGGGGTTGAACATTCAAGGAGTTGAACCCTTGAAGAGAAACACACGGTATGTTTCATAATTCAGCGTTGAGCCCAACGGAAGTCCATTAGCACATAGAGCGGTCTGAATGTAATCTCATATCCCTAGAATTTTGGTTTTTAAAGCTTTTTAGATAATTTTAGCGAATTCCGAGCGGTTGAGATTGTTCTCATGACAGATTTTTTTTTTAATTTTTATTGACACTCTAAATTTCAAAAAATTGTATTCCACCCTACCTACTAGGCATTAAAAGACTGTCACCCAGAAGCTGTGTGAACTGAGCGAATTTCCAATGTTCTTATGCTTTATTGGTACGTAGTTAAATGAAGATAAATAGCGGATTAAATCTTATAAGCTGAAGAGGGCAAGGAACGGAAACCACCTAAGCCTAGCCCCACAAAAGCCGGGAAAGAATAAGGTGGCACGTGATCAGTCATAGTAGTTAAATTCAAAAATATCCTCCTTAATAAGTATTTTTTTTAAATATAACATGATATAATAAATGTTATTGGCATAAATTTGATTGTGCACTTGTTATGTTATAGGATTTTTTTTTCTTACCCCAAATAAATACGAAAATATCAATAATATATATTTTTGTCTTCCTTTAAACCCTCTTATACAACATGATAGATTTTAACTAAAAATTAATTCATTCAACAGTTTTCAAGATAAAAAATAAATATATCGGTTTATAATGTTGTATAAAAATATAAATATATTTAATATAAAATACTGAATTTGGTTTCTTTTATTTCAAAAAATAAGAGCGCTCATCCAAAATCGTAATAACATTTTACATGTCAATTCTAATATGGACTATTTTGTTAGACAAACATTAATAGTTTAAAAAATTTCATTTTTACGTACTTAGTTATACAGAATTTTTTCGTAACATTAATATTAACAAGGATATTAAAACTTAGTTCCCCCTCAACCGATTTCAGCCAATCAGGAACTCACAAAGCGGCCTGCAAAAATAACCTTAAACACTGAATTTGATGAACTTTCTTTTAAAATTACGGATGGTAGATTAACGTATGTTAGTTTGATTGTAATTTTTAAAGGAACATATTTTTCTGTTTTCTCTTTTCTCAGGTAGAATAAGTGAAAATCTGTTGATATATTTCAAAATTTAACAAGAATAGCTTGAATTCCCGACAAAAAATCTGCAATAATAAAAATCATTCCACTTTACATATACCTGTATAATATATTTTTTAAAGTACTACAGGCCACAGTTTTCAGCTTTTCCCAACAGAAATCGGCATTTTGCTTTAAAGCACTTAGCGAAATGGAGGATTTGATAAACCTGGAGAGTATGAGATCGGAAATAGAAGTATATGTAGATAGGACAGTGTTATTAGAAAGAAGATTTTAATCATGGTTTTCAATGAATTTTTATTTTTCTCAATAAATTTTAAAATGCATTATGCATTGGTTTGTCATAAGTTGAATATATTTCACATGATAATATAAATGAGTAACCTTGAGTTCTGGTAATTTTCATTTGAAATTTATGAATGAAATAAATAGGTTAATGATTTTTAGTGCAAGGGAACAGAATAAAAAATCTAACTTATCAGACTTGTCTCGTTAGCATAAATGGAAAACGCACCGGCCCGGATAGCAGGAGATCCAGGTACGAGTCCTGGCTGGGACAGTTAGATTTTTTATTATTTTCCCTTGCGCTAAAAATTGTTAAAATTTACGTGGGATTAAATACCACAAAAAAGTAATATTTATAAATAGGTTAATGTGAAATGTTCTTGTTGTATATAATAAATGGCGACAAGAACCCAACGCAAAGACAACGATGAAACCGAAACAACGATCAACCTGTTAACTAACTTGGTGAAGGAAGCGAGATGGCAAACATTCGTCCTGGCCAAGGAAAACGTTTTAGGGGTTGTGAATGGCATTGGACCAAACAACCCCTAGATACTGCAGACTTGAGGGCTTTTTATTTTCTAAAAAACTTAGAAGTGTGTTATAAAAGTAAATGCGTCCGGAGTTATCCAAATTGTCTATTCTGATCGCGCCTTAATGTAAGTACATTAGTTTTCCATGACAATTTGATGTCGAGATGGAAGCCAAAATGATGGAGACAAGGTGTGTATTGTTGAAAAGGTAAGATGCCCGCGTAAACTGTTAATCATCAGATTTACAATTCTTATTCTGGATCCGGAATACACAAGCAGTGCATTACACATTCCTACCACATCCAGTGAGGATGAAGCCGTTAAGTACACTGGGACCCTCCACCAAGAGGTTCGTTCTACCCCTTCGGCTGCTGCGGGGGGAGGGGCACATCCCCCTTCTGTTTACGCAAGATGGAGGGGTTAGGAGAGTCTTCTTTAAGTGCATAGATAATATTGGAAATCATAGGAGAGGCTGCTAATCTAACACTACTTGAGAGTACGTCAATATGGTGAAATCCACAGCCTACTCTAACATAGGGAAGAAGATTTCAGTATCTACTGTTTTAACAGATTTCTCCTTGGCAAGTAGCTACCATGACGCTAAGAAAGATATTTAAGAGTGTAATTTACAATGTTATACGGGCCCTCTAAAAGTATAAACACCAAATTGATTTTTTTTTTTTTTTAAACAAATGAATTAATTTTTTATTAATGTAGATCGAGAAGAGAAAGAGCAGATATAGACAGAAATTAATAATTGTATATCTTTGTATTTTTTTTAATTATTAAGAATGTTATTAAATATAGTGGAAACAAAATATAATATTTTCTTCTGTGAAATACGCTTATAATTAAAAAGATTTATTTAAAGACTTCTGATAATTATGACAAAAGTAGTGAGGACTTCAGCTTGGTTATTGGTGAGCTGTATTCCCTCCTGTAAAAGTTAATATTATTTCTGTGGAGGTCTCTATGAAATAATCTCTGCTCACACATCCCAGAACTAGAGACGTCTGCAGACCTGTTGGATACCCCGTCCTGATATCTGAGTTATGTAGAGGGACGTCACATAACAATAATATAGACACAAATAACAATAATATCCATCACTTGGAGTAGACATGGCTTAGTGAGGTAGAGTGAGGATTTCAGCTTGGTTATTAGTGGGCTGTATTCCCTTTTGAGTGACTTAAGTACCTCAGCATTGCGAGAGCCGAACCGATCCTTCAGCAGGGGTACTGCGGCCCTCATTTAAATTAGTAATATGTTTATAAATAAGCGTTATATTAATTTATTCAAAAGAATAAAAAATGAGGTTAATCATTGATGCTGAGATTGAAGCTAAATATCCCTGGATGAGTGAGGGGAGAAGAATTTTAAATGGGAAATTAATCTTGAATTATTCCATAGTCAGCGGTGATTTCTTGGGGGAATATGAAGAGGCTGAAGTTAAGAACCCAGCTCGGATTTGCATAAAAAATCCAAGACTAGCAAAAATATCCCTTCAACCCTGGAGTTACTTATAAAACGATGGGATATGAAGATTTCAGAATTTCAGGGGGCCAATGTTACCTGTAGATTAAAGCAGATCGGAAAATGTCTAATTATTAAATAATAAAATTATAATTATTGATCGTTGAAACCGCGTCCTATAATACTAGGTTACCTTTCCAGAAGAATAATAATATGGTATACCATGTAACAAGAATAACAATGTTACCTTCATAACCTATAACTATACCTGTAACTATAAAATAATACGAGGCTTTATAAATAATAACTCGTAGGCTAGTTGGTATGTGTACTGTAATAAATAAATAAGAATANATAAAAAAAATATTATATATTACATAAGAAATATCTAAAAATGAAAGAAAAATCAGATTACGTGAAAAAATACGAGAAATGAGTACGTAATCAATTTTGAATTACTTTAAATTTAGCAATAGAAGTTGGGATTAGGGTAACGGATTTACAATCTAGCCAGGAATAATTTTGATAGAAAAATAAGTTCATCACGCAGAAGCTGCGTAAACTGAGAAAATTCCTTAATTTTGCAGTTATTGAATATTTCTAATTGGTCTTTCTATAAGTTATGACGGAAGAGCACCCATTTCTTCTTGTAGCGCTTTATTAAGTCATGCTTCGCACCCTTGGTGAGACAAACTTCACGAGAGAAAAAGTTCTAAGGGTCCGAGGGGAGAGTCAGCTTGGGCGCGACAAGAAGTGGAGGAACTCCTGGTAACCTGGTAAGGTTCGAGGACAAGAGAAGTACGAAATCCTTCTTCACATCTGCGGAAGACGCGGGTTGTCAGCATTTCCGATAGAGCGCAGCATGTGCCAGGAGGAAGGGAATTTGTGTGGGCGAATTTTATCGAATATTTGCTTAGAGATAAACAGACATAACCACAGAAAGCAATATTCCAATTCATGCGTCGAATTTCTTTTCAATAAATAAAGCACGCGACCGATATAGTATTTAGGTACTAAATGGGCAGAAGTAAATGATGAAAGTCTACATTTCTTCTACACTAAATTTAATATGGGGATTAACTATAAATTCTAAATAAGGAAGAATAGAAGCATGCTTTCCCTAGAAAACCTAACTTTTTGAAGGGATTTTTAGAAAACCAGGGTGTAAATCCACGATTTTTGTATTCTTTTTCAGCCCATCAATGAATGAAGAAAGTAGAATGCTTATAGAATGTTTATCGGTGTATCAACAAGAGGAAATCATCGATAATGCCACCAAATAAGAAATGTATTCGGGAAAGGTAGAGAATTTGCCTGGAAAATATGGGATAGACCCACCAGCGGGGTGTTTCGCAAGAAATACACTACTGCTTGTCTCAAAGGTCTTTCCTCAAATTGATGTCCGGAATTCCGTTGCGGGAAATATGATTATGCCAGGTAATTTTTGAAGGAACAGAAAGACAGAAATGGTATCTAATCAAAAAATGGGTGAGCAGAAAATCGCGCGTGTTTTAGACGAAACGAGAGTGAAAGTCTTCAAAATTATATCAATCAAACATATTTTTTTTTTAATAATCATAATGTTATTTTAATAAGTATTTACATTGTATTAAGAAATTATAACAACTAATAAATTATATAATGTATGGTGTACTGAGGCAAATAAAATTATTTTCAGTATTCATTGAGGGAAAATGCCATTTTTCCATGTGTTTGTAGTAAGTAAATCACTGTGAATAGCACCGCGAAGAAGCTGATATGTAAATAAATCCAACCAACTTGTACAGAAAAATTCCCTATATTGTCATATGTTTATACACACCTATATATATATAGGTGTGTGTGTGTGTGTACTTTTTATATATTTCTTTTCTTCCTCTTGGAGTCTATCTCCCAGTTTCTTACCCCCCACGTCGTATCCTCCATCTCCGCTAGCAATCGATCTCCCCACAGACTCCTTTCAGAGTGAACGTCTCTTTCTTGATTTCACCCGACCGAGAAGAGGGCTGTGGCATCACAATACCTGGAGTCTCTCGTAGATCTGACCTAAATATCTCTTCTCCCCCCCCCCTCCCAGAAACAGAGTTCTGACAAGTTCCTCGCCTCTCCCCTTTCTTCCCCTATATTTTTTGTCAACTTTGACAGCACGACTCATTGCCTCTTCACTGCTTCTTACTTCACCACCCTATTCCAACCTTACCATCCACATTATTTTATAAGGGCTTTTTGTCAACTCTTCCCCCAATAATTAACATGTTCGGAGGGAAAATGATGTTTATTGTTAAAGGTAATTGTTCAGGAAAAAAATATGGAATTCCCACTTCATCGTCTGTAGAAACCTCGAAACAAATATTTTTTTAAAATCCATTTACAGATGGACAATAAACTCTTGTAAGATGAAAAAGCCAACAGACATACTTTGTAAAAGATTCCTGAGCTCTTAAAATTAGATTGGAGGTCTAAAAAAAGACTCGTTTAAAGAAAAAAAAATTCATGAAGTTAAAATTTTGAATTTATATAATCCTGTAGTTATCTGATAGACGAACTTTACATTTAAATTTTTTTTAAACAGTTTTATGATTTAATCAGATGTCTTATAATGTATAATATATGTATATAGTTACTCAACATTATGAATAAAACGTTACAACTAGGAATATAATAATAAAAGGAATTTATCATTATATCAATAAAAATATTGGCTACTCTAGTTCATAATACATAAAGTGACAGATAGTACCTTATATTACAATAGGCAAAACTCAAAGTTTTTTATTTTTATTTTTAACAATCAATGAATCACCAATTTCAAAGCAGCTTTTGTAGAGCCTTTTATCACAAAAGTCAAATACAAAATCAATCAAAATAAAATATTACTCTTCAATAATAAAAAGGTTTAACAAAATGTAGCTGGAAAATATCTTGACTTATTTCTTCAAATTGAGGAAAGCTTATGTGGGAGTTATGTAGTGGAGTTGAAGGGAAGGTGGAGGCGAGCACGTGGCGATGTGGTGTGTCTCATGCATAATTATTGGGCAATGCACTGATCAATATTGCAGTTTGATTGCACTGGAGATCTAATAGTGGGCCAGGGAAGCCGCCAATCCTAGCCGGTGGACATTACGCCTTCATTACTGAAGACCATCACCTCAACTGACATTTACTTCATGAACAGTACACCCGTACTTGAAGCAGAGGATTATTTGTTAGAAGACAAATGCTCTCATGTTACGTTCTCACTAAGGAGGAAACGACCTGGCAGAATTTTCTTTAATGATATCTCTATAGCGTCAGGTACCTAGGCTTTCATCTTGACTCCCGTCTAACATGGAACACACATACAAAAATCAAGAGAAAGGAACTAAATAGGAGACTTGGACAACTCTACAAGCTACTAAGCCGCAAGTCAACTTTAACTGTGACCAACAAACTTACCATTTATAAGACGTTACTCAGACCTATCTGGACGTATGGAGTCGAACTGTGGGGAACTGCTAAACCATCCAACATTCAAAGAATACAGTACTTTCAATCCAAAATCCCAAGAATCATAGTTGACACACCCTATTACTTCGCAAACTTCACAATGCCCTTGAAATATCTTGAAAAGATAATTAGCCTTATAATGGTGAAGCGATTTCATTTTATAAGATTTCTCGAAAAATTTCAGTAGATTTTCGCCGAACTAAACTAGAATTAAAACTTATTGAAACTAAAATATGGTCCTTTAAAATGTGCGTTCTAATCTGCGTAATTGTAGGAATGATAAAATAAAACCAAATTTGATATTTAAGCTTCTTTTAGTCAACCCTTGGATGAGTTTATTCATGAATAAATGGTTTAGTGAAAGAGGTAATTTAGAGGGAGGCCAAAATTAAAAATATTAATAATTTCGTTACAGAAGGTGTGTAAAATAATTAAGGGTTAGAATGTAATTTTATAACACTTATATTCTATAACATTTTTCTTAGGGGTGTTGGAGTAGCTCAGGGGATCTGTCTTGCAATCCTGGTGCTGTGAGTTCAAATCCCGCCCTGGGCAAGCTTAACTTATCTTTAACAATTGACATTTAGAATGGGATGGCAATTTGTAAATAGGCCTTCCATTCATGATCATGAGTGGTTTAAAGGAAGGCACACTTACTTATTTAAAAAAAAAAAATGTTTAAAAATTTCTTTTGGGAAGCTAACAATTTTTTTTAAATTTAATAAAATGGCGTGTTGGGCCTTCTAATTATTAAAATAGAGAGACAAAATGGGGTATTTAGGCTTTTAATTGCAAACTTTTGAAAGAATTTGTTTTGGTTGAAATCGAATGAGGGAAAGGAGAGTTTGAGGAAGACCAAAATTTATAAGCTAATATATATATATGTATATATATATATATATATACAATAAACTGCGAATAA
>KZ809032.1:20326-31236 GCA_000696205.2 Oncopeltus fasciatus | reverse complement strand
GTGACAAGGTATAATATATATTTTTTTAGTATATGTACCGCCGAAGCGAGTATTAAATGTAATTTTCTAAAGTTCATGAATTATAACATTTATACGAAAAATTCCTGGTAGGAATTTACATCTGTTAATTGTATTTGTTAATTATATTAGTTATCCAAGATGTCTGATGTCTTGCGTTTTCCATAGTTTGACCATTACTCTTATTCTTGTCCAGCATTCTTCTTAGTGTTCGCCGCTAATTCATACAGTCCTCGGTACAAAAGAGACGTTATGTATCAATACACTAATGTAAGTGATTACATACACTGTATGTTAGCCACACTCATCGCGTAGGTGATCATATGTGTGGAATGTTGTCGGCCGAACGAACACTGAAGTTTGAACACCGAGTTACGAGTTTGAAAATACGCTCAAGTAAGTTACTGACTGGATATTAATTTGGGAAATATTATAGCTTGCTCCTTTGACAACAGTTCGATTATTCCAATTTAATAATATCATATGAAAGATTTACCAAAAATTTCATTATTACTTTTATTCGATTGTATTTCCAATTTTGTTTTAAGGGGCAAGAGTTTGTTAGACCCGTGAAACATATATGTAATGTGGGTTGCCTAAAGCATATTGACTTCTGATTTTTATACAATGCAAAGGTTTAGTCCCCTTAATACAGGTATAATCATTATTCCTGAAGAAATTCGTCTTCAACAGATGTATGCTACGCTCAATAAATATATTTACGGACGTGGAGTAGAGCCGAAAAATTACTTTTGCTCAACAGTTTTCGAAGTGGCCAATCTCCATTCCATCGGAAAATTGTAGTTAAACTTCCCTCAAAATCCTTCGGGGAAATAATCAGCTAAGTTGATGTAAGAGATTCACACTTCAATTTCGTTCCAACCCTTCCTTTGATATGCTTTTAGAAACGATCATTGATCATTGAAAGAGGCAAATATAAACAAAATAGAAATAAGGATGACAAAATCAATAAAGCTTTAATTACCTTAAATTAATATTTACTTAACTGGATTTAATTAGTTCACTGGCAGGTTTTAATTTAATTAAATTTCATTTCCCTTCTATTTGTTGTCAGGTAAAAGAGAATTCCTTCAAATTACCATTTTAAAGAACTACTCAATTTAACTAATGAGATTATTCAACACAAAATACTTTGTATACAGTAATATGTATGTGTATGTATGTGTTATTTATATAATTTAGACGTGTATGTGTATACATATATAAATATAGATGTTTCAGATCTACTTTGGACTCGTTTTCATGAAAGCCTTTATTTGGCATATTTCGAACTAAACTTTATATATTCCAGATTTCAATAGAATAACTGAATAAATAAATCTATTTATGTGTGGTGTGTGTGTGTGTGAGCGTGTGTGCGCGCGCGCGTGTGCGTGTGTGTGCGCGTGTGCGTGCGTGTGTGCGTGCGTGCGTGCGTGCGTGTGTGCGTGTGTGTGTGCGTGTGTGTGTGTGTGTGTGTGTGTGTGTGTGTGTACTATTATTGCTCACTGGCAATTTCGGGCTTAACATAATTGAAAAAGTGTCAGTTATAGCATATTTTGCCTTTTATTTTAATTTTTATATTTTGTAAAAATAGAGGCAAACTTAGTTTAAATCCTTAAAAATAATAATATTAATGCGTACACGATACTTCACTGCAGTCGCCTGTTCTAGAAATCTCTTAACTAAAGAAGGTTGTACTTGAATTGTCTTCTTTCTTTAAGCCATTACACCACCAGGACGAACTAGATATCTCATTAAATTCCGACTACAATAGCGAGAGCCTAACCCACGAGAACATCGTCTTAAACTCGAAGGTGCTGACATTGTCAAGCTATTTGTCGACTCTCGTCATTTACTTTTTTTAATTTAGATAGATTTTTTTATTTTATTCCCTCTCATTAATTGTTTAAAATTTACGTGGGATAATAAACAACAACCAAATAAATATTTATTAAGCATTCTACTGTCCAGCAAGTGTTTCGTGTAGTAGACTACATTTCCACTTCCCTTGAGCGCAAAGAGTACTGCCCAGGAGCTTTTTTGGATGTTTCCCAAGCATTTGATAGAGTCTGGCACAGTGGTCTTCTGAAATCCATACTTCCTAGTAACACTTACCTTATCCTTAAGTCTTACTTATCCAACCATTTCTTTAGGGTTCGGCAAGGATATTGATATTGATATTGATTAGATTACTCCGATTTCTACTAAGTGGAAGCGGGAGTTCCTCAAGGTAGTTTGCTTAGACCTATCCTATTTATCCTGTACACTGCTGACATCCNATTAAAAAAAAAAAAAAAAAAAAGGATTTCATTATCTTTTAATAATCAAAATAGTGATTTGACAACGAAAATAGTGACCGAATATTCCGGCCCTTTTGTTATCTCTACTTCAATCATTTGTTTAATATGTTTTCGTTTTGTTTTTCTTTCAGGCGAACCAAAGTTTTAATAAAGGAGTAAAATATAATACCAATAAACAATATATATACACACATATATGTGTGTGTGTGTGTAAGTGTGTGTATATGTAAGGCATTATATAAAGATTTAGTTTTCTGTTATTGATGATTAACCATAATCTAACTGATCAATTTGAAATCTTGAATTTAATCTTCATAATAGTATTAAAGTATTTTTGTTCACGAAGACTTTCACGGTCTCCGTTATTTACGGATTTAGGACTATATGATTTCCATTCATTCCTGAAGAAGTCTTCATAGGATGTTCGAAAACTTCAAGTCCGGAAGTAGAGTTTATGAATAAGGATTATATCCTTATCTTACTGATCTTAATATTATTATTATTATGTTATTTTTAACTGATCTTATCTTTTACTTGCATTAAAAGTGTGTCAGTTGTCTTTAACACCACAGTCTCAACTGTCCATGTTAACAATCTTGGTGGAATATTGGTGCGACTTGTATTGCACAATCGTAGTTTATATAATTAAAATGTATTACTCCCAATTACCAGATACAATACATGTACTTAAGCAGAGATGGAAAAATCGTATTCTCCTTTGTGTGAAAGGTTAGCGGAAGATACGGCTCAACCACACAAAAACATCAACACACATCACGTTCACACCTAGGAAACACACATGCCCACCAATCCACATCAACAGATTCCACAAGCCACTACAGTGCGATACCTAGTTTGATTATTGACAGGCGACCAACACACAACGCATTAATACACTATATTCTCTCGTACATCCAAAATCCAAACTCAACATTAAACAATAACTGAACTTATTACTTACATTACTTAACTGAAGTTATCAGATTAAACCTCTTTGGTTATGACCGATTGTTAGAATTCAAATTTATGGTTCAGCCAAAAAATCTAATATAAATGAGCATTCAGGTTCAGCAGGACGAACACACTAAAATTAAAAGTTAAGAACTCAATCGGCGATGTGGACTTCTATACAGACTCATGAATAAGAACTCCAATCTTGCGATAGAAAACAAACTGACGCTCTACAAAACCTTATTACGACCAATCTGGACTTACGGAGTAGAAATCTGGGGTGCCGCCAAGCCTTCCAACATCCAAAGAATCTTGTCCTTTAAATCCAAAACCCTGAGAATAATTGCAAATTCTCCCTATTACGTATTCAATTCCTATCTTCACCACGATTTTAATATTCCTTTTGTTCAAGACTTCATTTCTTCCCGCGTCATCCTTTTCCACAGTAAACTGCCATACCATCCGAACCCATTTGGACAGGCCTTTTCCTCCAACTCAAACCCCTACAACCTTCCCCGTCGACTCAAACGAATACGGCCCCGTGACCTCCTGGGGACATAGTCAGGTAGAAGCAGTTTAAAATTATTCGTCAAGTTGCATATTGTACCGAAATACGTCTCAAACTTCACACTATAGACAGACTTCAACACCCACACAATACATAACAACTCAGCAATCAGCTTCGATAACGGACTTCACCGCTAGCCATCACGGTAATATTCTTCTTATTTTATATAAATAAATACATTAACACCATTGTTACCAGATTGTGCCAGTGCGGATGTCTATTGTAATACTAAGTAAATGTTAGTGAAGCTCACCAAGCTCAAGTTGATAAAGCCCTTCCCCAAAACCTGTACAGCTGTAACTGCAGCTGGTGTAATTATCTATGAAGAAGAGGAAAATGGCTGTGACATGAAGACGTTCTGCTACGCTAAGCACGAAACTACATTCAAATCCTTTCAAATTTCTAAAGTTAGCTGTCCCCGCTCTTAATAAATCTTAACGCTTAAACTAAGTTGGTCTTCTAGATTTCCAAGTTTAAAAGTACTGACCAGCCCCGTAGCTAGTTAACAGAAAATAGGGGTTCGAGTCCCAACAAAACCAAAACCTATAAATAATATAATATAAGTAATATTAGGAATACATTTGAAAAGAGGGAACAGAAGATTCTTTTCACGTTCTAGTCAAAATTTATCACTTCTTATTTCCCGATCACTTTCGCCATTAATTACGAGCAATTTAAATCAACTTTTTTTTCTTCACATTTTTTTTCATTTCAATTGTACTTTTTGTTCCTGTTAAGGTTTTCATGGTAATGCCCCTAAAATGGTGCCATGATAAAACGGCTGACCAATGTTTAGAAATACTTAAAAAATGTTTCTAGTATCTATACAGCAAGTTACACTGGGAAGGGGGGGGGTCTTATAATGCGTAATGAATATATAAGCGATAACTAATGTTCATTTGGTTTTAGATTTTTTTTGTCGAATACTTGGGCTCTTTAATAGCACAATAAAATCGAATAGGGCTTTTAGAGTAGAAAGTTAAAACGCGTTGTCCAAAGTTGTCCAATTTTCAACAATAAACCCTGCATATCTGAGCTGAATAATTAAATTGGACTTTAAAAGAACATTTTACTGCTAAATCTGTCTTTGGTTTTAAAAAAAAAAAAAAAAAAAAGGATTTCATTATCTTTTAATAATCAAAATAGTGATTTGACAACGAAAATAGTGACCGAATATTCCGGCCCTTTTGTTTTCTCTACTTCAATCATTTGTTTAATATGTTTTCGTTTTGTTTTTCTTTCAGGCGAACCAAAGTTTTAATAAAGGAGTAAAATATAATACCAATAAACAATATATATACACACATATATGTGTGTGTGTGTGTAAGTGTGTGTATATGTAAGGCATTATATAAAGATTTAGTTTTCTGTTATTGATGATTTAACATAATCTAACTGATCAATTTGAAATCTTGAATTTAATCTTCATAATAGTATTAAAGTATTTTTGTTCACGAAGACTTTCACGGTCTCCGTTATTTACGGATTTAGGACTATATGATTTCCATTCATTCCTGAAGAAGTCTTCATAGGATGTTCGAAAACTTCAAGTCCGGAAGTAGAGTTTATGAATAAGGATTATATCCTTATCTTACTGATCTTAATATTATTATTATTATGTTATTTTTAACTGATCTTATCTTTTACTTGCATTAAAAGTGTGTCAGTTGTCTTTAACACCACAGTCTCAACTGTCCATGTTAACAATCTTGGTGGAATATTGGTGCGACTTGTATTGCACAATCGTAGTTTATATAATTAAAATGTATAACTCCCAATTACCAGATACAATACATGTACTTAAGCAGAGATGGAAAAATCGTATTCTCCTTGTGTGAAAGGTTAGCGGAAGATACGGCTCAACCACACTAAAACATCATCACACATCACGTTCACACCTAGGAAACACACATGCCCACCAATCCACATCAACAGATTCCACAAGCCACTACAGTGCGATACCTAGTTTGATTATTGACAGGCGACCAACACACAACGCATTAATACACTATACTCTCTCGTACATCCAAAATCCAAACTCAACATTAAACAATAACTGAACGTATTACTTACATTACTTAACTGAAGTTATCAGATTAAACCTCTTTGGTTATGACCGATTGTTAGAATTCAAATTTATGGTTCAGCCAAAAAATCTAATATAAATGAGCATTCAGGTTCAGCAGGACGAACACACTAAAATTAAAAGTTAAGAACTCAATCGGCGATGTGGACTTCTATACAGACTCATGAATAAGAACTCCAATCTTGCGATAGAAAACAAACTGACGCTCTACAAAACCTTATTACGACCAATCTGGACTTACGGAGTAGAAATCTGGGGTGCCGCCAAGCCTTCCAACATCCAAAGAATCTTGTCCTTTAAATCCAAAACCCTGAGAATAATTGCAAATTCTCCCTATTACGTATTCAATTCCTATCTTCACCACGATTTTAATATTCCTTTTGTTCAAGACTTCATTTCTTCCCGCGTCATCCTTTTCCACAGTAAACTGCCATACCATCCGAACCCATTTGGACAGGCCTTTTCCTCCAACTCAAACCCCTACAACCTTCCCCGTCGACTCAAACGAATACGGCCCCGTGACCTCCTGGGGACATAGTCAGGTAGAAGCGGTTTAAAATTATTCGTCAAGTTGCATATTGTACCGAAATACGTCTCAAACTTCACACCACAGACAGACTTCAACACCCACACAATACATAACAACTCAGCAATCAGCTTCGATAACGGACTTCACCAATAGCCCATCACGGTAATATTCTTCTTATTTTATATAAATAAATACATTAACACCATTGTTACCAGATTGTGCCAGTGCGGATGTCTATTGTAATACTAAGTAAATGTTAGTGAAGCTCACCAAGCTCAAGTTGATAAAGCCCTTCCCCAAAACCTGTACAGCTGTAACTACAGCTGGTGTAATTATCTATGAAGAAGAGGAAAATGGCTGTGACATGAAGACGTTCTGCTACGCTAAGCACGAAACTACATTCAAATCCTTTCAAATTTCTAAAGTTAGCTGTCCCCACTCTTAATAAATCTTAACGCTTAAACTAAGTTGGTCTTCTAGATTTCCAAGTTTAAAAGTACTGACCGCTTAAAAAGACTCATTGTCACATGTTATACGAATTTATAAACAATATACAACTATTTAGAAAACTAACAGAAATATATAAATTAAATAACAAACTTTTAAGTATTTTATGTTAATCATCAGCAAAAAGTTATTTAACATAATGTAGTTTTTTTTTAAAAAATTTTAAATTTTATAATCAATTTAATAATACCAATGACAATAATTATTAACTGACGAAAATTATCGTATACTAATTATTTTGCAACACATAATTTTTATATTGACCCATTGAGAGGATTGTAAATATATATATATATATGTTTGTTTACTTCTTTATTTATTATTTATCAATAATAATACGCCCCGCAAAGCCGTTCCTTAAAAACATCGCAACATATTTCAAAGTTCTCACGTCACTTCCTGTAATACGTACAGGAAATGTCGTCAGATATAAATATATATCGATACTTGTAACATATCTCCTGAAGCCTCCCCTCTATCCCGAAAATAAAATTTAATATGGCGTCTGTTATGAGTCAGTTCACTGATAAATAAATATAATATCATAGAACCGATGCAATTTTTTGTATTTCTCAACAACATCTTGTAACAATATTAGCTTTTTCTCTGTAAAAAAAATGTGTAGTTTTCTCCATCACACACTTAGATTTTCAGAAATATACCGTATACTTATTCTATCCACATTTTTTTTTTTTTTATTCTTGTAGAAAATTATGAAGTTTTTTGTGATCCGGAGTATTATTGTATAATTTAAAGATTATGTCTTTATCCAATAAAGTTTGTCTTTTATTCATTTATGGTTTTGACTTAAATCGAAAAATAAGAAAAAGCTGGCAGAATTTACGTGAAAAAATGAATAAGATATTAGCTTTCTTTATTCATTATAAATACATAAGGGAAAAAAATGCGCATATATCATTTGCATTTGTATTTTTGTTAAAAATTTAATATAATTGACTATACTTTTAGGACCATATAATCTTTTAATCTGAAAAAGAAAGTATCGTCTTCTAAAATAAATTGTTATAAAAACATAAATGTTCACGTTAGAAATAGAAATAAAAGTGTTAAACTACAGTATACTAATTATAATTAAGAAAAAAGTTCATTCCTAACGCATTATTTTACATTAAAGTATATATAGATTTGAAGATAACATTTAGATGCAGTGGAGGCGTAATAAAGTTTAAAATAAAATATAATGTAAGTCAAAATGGTCGTTTATTTATAAATTAATTTTTAAAAGTATACTAAATTTCGAAATATACATTTCCGTTCCATGACAAACTAAATGGAGTGTAAATGTAATAATCAAAAAAATCTCGAAAACTACTTGAAGGATTTGAATTGCGTATTAAAAATATTACACCACTCAATGATAACACTAATACCTAGGGAATATTTGATTACATTTAAAATTACATTAAAATGTATGTAGTCCTCACTATTCGACACAGAATATTCCAGTCAGAAATCAGCTGTTCCGATTACACACTTACTAAACCACTTGTACTAATCACACAGCACTAAGCAGCTTGATTAGTAAGGATCTAGAGTTCTGTCCACTTTCTTTTCCTTTTTTACATGGATTCTTTTTGACACAGGTAAATCTGAGTGAGACAGAAATGTCTTCCAGCGTGAAATCCACGTCATGTTCCAGTCTTTAGTGTTCGCAGCCGGAGGATTCCGCAGATTTGTTGTTGAACAATATATGTATTGTAACTTCACCCGCTCTTGAAGAATATATATACCATCAATAAACAAATTGTTATTTATTCTCATGACGCTAAACTACAAGTAAATACTGACAAAAATTATTTAGACTGTTTTAATTTCTCGTAGGGAACTCTTTCAATTCACATCGGTACAAAGAATCAATTTAAAAAAAATCTGAACGGGGATCATTAACGATCTTGCATTAGACAAACGTAAAGCATTATTCGTTCAAAATTNGAGAGGCAAATCCCTGGAGATGTATAAAGAGAGCTAAAAAAAAAAAGAGCAGGTAAAATGATGTGCTTCTTAATGACGTCACTAAAAGGATTGGTAAGAATGTATGTAAAAGTACATCTCAAAACCCAAAGAGATTGCTGCTTTCTTTAGTTGAATTTACAATGAGATTTACTTAAATGAATAATTTTACCTCTTACATCATAGATTAGGACTTTTATAAGGTTTTTTTTTTTAATTAGACATATTATGGAAAAAGATGTTATGTAATTTCGAGTAAGTTAATAATGTTAAAACTTCCTTCCTACCTAACTTAGCAGATTTCTAATATTTCATTAAATATGGAGGGAGGGGTATAACTTAGAGTAAATAAGGAAATTTAATTTAAAATCCGGAAAGGTAGAGGGGGGGAGCGTTCACACAGTGATGTTGCATTCTTAAATTGCTTCCGAAATAACACTTGACATCTCATGTAATCCCCACCAGGGAATTATACAGCACAAGTTTCTTTTTATATATGAAAAGTGTAATGTTGAAATGTTTTATTTATCCTTACTCTAAATTACATATTTAGCTCACAAAACGGAGAAGACGTATTGGACTCATACTTCACACTTAGGACAATCTCTGACTCCCATTGGTCAGGTTTCGCTCTGTAAGGAACTCATCCTATCAAATTACATCTAAATACGAAATTGCACCAAGTTTCATCGGAAAAAACAACTAATTGCAGCATCTAGACCGTACAGTAAACGGTTCCTGTAACCCTCCCCCCCTCCATCACCGCTGGCTTGCAAGGACCTTGTAAATCCTACAAGAGAAGCCAAAAGGCAATGACTCAATAAATTATTTAATTATTTTCACCGTACTTATTACTTAAATTTTTTAATGCTAAAGACAGAATCTTTTATTATTTTAAATTAAAACATAGTTATCTTGTTATTTCATATCGATATTCACAAATCTCTCAATCCATGACATGTGCTACTAAATAAAGCTTCAGCCAGATGTTTGTCGCCTTAAACATTGCCATCCTAATGATTTGAATGCAAAAAAATACCCTTAAGGAACTAAAAAATGACCTCTTATGAAATGTATAATAAGAACAGGTGGGAAAAAGAGTGTAGTGAACACACAATGAGTAAACAATTAATGCGAGGGAATAGAATAAAAAATCTATCTGTCCCAGTCAGAACTCGAACCTGGATCTCTTGCTTTCCGGGCCAGAAAGATTGGCTGGGACAGATAGATTTTTTATTCTATTCCCTCTCATTAATTGTTGAAAATTTACGTGGGATAATACACCACAACTAAATTAATATTTAAACAATGAGAAATTGCCATTCCATCCAATGGCCAACCAGAGGCTGGTTCTCTCTATTCCCTTAGTAATAAAAGTCAATAAATAAAAGTCAATTTACAAGCCAGATTGTACAATAAATGTCAAACCACTAAAGTTAGCTCTAAAGTAGAGTGGGGGAAGCACTCACGACTTTTTTCCTTTTCATCGAGCGTTTTTCGTTAAAAAAGAAAAAAACATAAACTTTACTAAATTAAATTTCACTCTCATTATTATCTATGTTTTTGTAACTCAAATAACAACCTAAAGGGTTATTGTTATTTCTACCACCAATGAATATAGAACTCTCATACCTTATATTCTCCGTCTTCCTTGGTTTCTGAACATCTCCCGTTGGCGAGCGCTTTCGGACACTGTCCATCTTCTGGCCGAATACATACGTTCACTGTCACGGTCCGTATTCAACTGTGTTTTTCTGTGTGTTAGTTGTGTCAGGTAGCTGTAGGGGTCACTTTTGTCGGTGATCAGGTATGTTGCATGTGCGAGTTGAGGGTCATCGTCCATTATTCCAGGTATAAGTTGAGGTAGGGATTAGTTGTAATCCCCTTTGTTGAGGTGTCCTAAGTGTTTCGAAAGTTTTTTGTAAATGTGTTTGTTTGCCTATGGATTATGCTGTCTTCTGTCTTTTTGCGTTGTCG
>KZ809032.1:3789-14900 GCA_000696205.2 Oncopeltus fasciatus | reverse complement strand
TTTTTTTTAATAACGGATTATCTGCCAACGTTTCGGCTTACATTGTAAGCCATCTTCAGGGCTGTAGAAATACAATGTCATTTGTGTTTTTTGGATCTACCATGACCGAACCCCAACTAAAATCATCTAAGAATTTTTAGTTTAATCGTTTGATTATGAAGTTAAAACATGTATAGAGAAAAAAACTAAATGTAAATTAAATTTCTTAATTTAATTTAAATTCCAGTTTATTTTATTATACTTTTAAAAATTCGTAAGATAATTATGTCTTATTATAGACCTCTCAAAACGTTTCGTTATGTCACTAGTAAACGAAAAGAGACTAGATTAGGAATCAACGATATTCATTTTTTATTTATAAAAAAATTCACCTCATGAAGTTTCAGAACATTCTCGGCCATAATCAGTGGTGAAATATTAAAAATATATCTAATACATCAAACCACAAATATTACAACAATATTTCAATATTTACTATCCTCTTATTTTTTTTATCTTTTTTTTTTTATTTACATTTATGAATAATTTGTCTATAAACATCAAATGGTTACTCATTGTTCACAAATTGGTCTGGATATCATAAAAGCAATTTTTCTTGCTAGAATTAAGCAAACCAATACATTTAAAAAGCTTTGCATTATGGAATAATTGTCGTGGCAGATATATTATTCAATCAAGTTATTTTTGAAATTATGGCCATCTTATATGATTTAATTTAGTTAACGAGCTATCAGATATCTTATTAGGAGAAATCACTGAGGAAAAAATTCGATTTCCTATCAATCTTGTTAATGACTCATATGATGACCGAATATCCGAATGTCCTGTTATCGGGATGATTGCGATACATCTAGCAGTGAAAAGTGCCGGGAATCGGCGGTGCGAAGATCGAGCGGGAAGGATTGTCGCCCAGGACGAGGCGAGGACACTTACCTCCTCGCAGGTCGGCTGCCGGCTCGCTACTGGTCTCCCAGGGTTGTAGGCCGAGCGCGCATGCCAGCCCTCACGATGCAAGTACACCTGAGTCCACCCCTTGGGCCCGCTTCCTCATTGGCCGGTGGAGAATTAACAGCAACCCTCTCTCTCACGAGCACTAAATACTTCTCAGGCAGTGGAATACATTCCCGAATAACATATGTAATCCGCTCAGAATGCATTCCTCCACCACTTGCTGCGTCAGCATTCTTCATCTTGGCTGTTTCCATTTGAAAGGCTACTTGTAGATTGCCCCTACCACAGGCTCTTAGTGGATAACGCATTTATTCACTTTTGCCACAAGTGGATTTGTCTTGTACTTGAAGCAATGTGTTCAATCTTACAGACTAAAAATCGAAATGGGGGCTGAGACTTGATTAAACTTACATTCCTCGGTGGTCAAACAAATTAAAAATAAAAAAGTATATTAATCTCATATGAATATACTTTTTTGGCAACAATTCATCAAAACTACTCATAGTAGTCATGGAGGGAGGGGCTATCTACAGGTTGCCATCCCGTTCTAAACATCCATGGCTCAGCACAAGCTTTTACTAATAAATAAAAGATTGTCCTGGGCGGGATTTGAACCCGCAGTGCCAGGGTTGCGAGACCAGAACGGACCCTGGCGCCCCGAAAGATATCCTTTAAACCTATCTTTGATTTGGTAATGGATGAGTTAACGATGCCTTCTCCGTTACTTTTCGAGCGATCACACAAGTGAAAACTCTGTCATCCGTTAGAAAACTGGTATAATTCAGCAATTCATCACAGTGGGGGCAAACTCTAGATTTTCTGCAATGGCGATTTTTTTTTTCGTCGCTACTAAAAATCGTACGTAGAGGCCTAGCCTAAGGTAGAAAGAGAATCATTACCTTTCATGTAGATATATTACTTGAAACAAGTGAGTCTTACTTTGCAAAAAACTATTGTATAAATATATGTGACACGTCATCAGGACTGTAGTGGCAAAAGACACGATGTTTCATTCGCAAATGATTCCTCGCCCGAGGTTTGGGTTTGCTAAGTAGGATATCATCAGGGCTACGGTGATGAAGGGAGGAGTACAAACTGAACAAATTATCGCCCTCATAAAGTGATGTTACATTCCCCAAAAGTTTTGAGGCCATCATCGGCGTTACGGTGGGAAGGGAAGAAGACCTCTCTAACCAGAGTACGAGTATCAGCTTATATTTTTTTATTTTTTTATTCAAGTGTTAGCCTTCCATTCAACCACTTAGTATCATGGAGGAAGGGGCTATCTATAGGTTGCCATCCTATTCTAAACGACCATGGTTCAGGACAAGCTTTTAATTATAAATAAAAGATTGACCTGGGCGGGATTCGAACCCGCGGCGTCAGGATTGTGAGACCCGAACGGATCCCATGAGCTACCCCGGCGCCCCTAGCTTATATTTCATCTTGTAATGGTTTCAATGTACAGAGCAAACCTTCGTCAGGGCAACAAATAACAACTTCAATGATAAGAGAAGAAAATTATGCAAACAAATATTATATATCAATATTTATAAATCCATAATTAAATTAGAAATTAATAAGAATAATTAATCCAATACAAGACGGCTAAAATATATTTCTCAAAAATAAGAAAAGAACACTTATATGGTAAAAAGCAAATCGAACTGGAATTGATATTTATGGAGCCAAAAGGGCTTGAAATATATTCATCCCTTTATGACTATAGCAACAGCTGTCTCCCCTCCTTCATCATGACGGGATTTATATATCCATCGGTGATACTTTTATGCATTTTATAGAATTGGCAAAGGACTGGGAAAATAGAGAGACCTCACCATCTTCTTTATACAAACACCTACTTTTCTTGGTGTACTGACGGAGGTAGTGCCCCATAACTGCTCTATGGCCCCTCACTTGTGTTCTGTGGGGGTTGGAGCCCACTCCAAAAGTAATATGTAGAGGGTTGCTGATACAAGGGGAGGGTCATTGTACACTCACCTGTAACCCCNCTATGAATTGCTCCCTCATCCGCCGTATTCTCCGGATTTAGCCCCGAGTGACTATTTCTTGTTTCCGAACCTTAAGAAATGGCTTGGCGGAAATAGATTTTATTCCAACGATGAAATCATCTCACAAACAAATACATATTTTGAGGAGCTCGAGAAATCTTATTTTTTGGAAGGGATAAAAAAATTGGAGAAACGTTGGACGAAGTGTATAGAGCTCAAAGGAGACTAAGTTGAAAAATAAAATTACTTTTTATCAAAAAACCTTTGTTTCATTTAAAAAGTCACGCACTTATTGACCCGCCCTCGTAATTCAGCTATTCATCACAGTGGAGGAAAACTCTAGATTTTCTGCAATGGCGATTTTTTTTTTTTTTCATTGCTACTAAAAATCGTACGTAGAGGCCTAGCCTAAGGTAGATAGAGAATCATTACCTTTCATGTAGAGATATTACTCGAAACAAGTGAGTCTTACTTTGCAAAAAACTATTGTATAAATATATGTGACACGTCATCAGGACTGTAGTGGCAAAAGACACGAAGTTTCATTTGCAAATGATTCCTCGCCCGAGGTTTGGGTTTGCTAAGTAGGATGTCATCAGGGCTACAGTGATGAAGGGAGGAGTACAAACTGAACAAATTATCGCCCTCATAAAGTGATGTTACATTCCCCAAAACTTTTAAGGCCATCACGGTGGAAAGGGAAGAGGACCTCTCTAACCAGAGTACGAGTATCAGCTTATATTTCATCTTGTAATGGTTTCGATGTACAGAGCAAACCTTCGTCAGGGCAACAAATAACAACTTCAATGATAAGAGAAGAAAATTATGCAAACAAATATTATATATCAATATTTATAAATCCATAATTAAATTAGAAATTAATAAGAATAATTAATCCAATACAAGACGGCTAAAATATATTTCTCAAAAATAAGAAAAGAACACTTATATGGTAAAAAGCAAATCGAACTGGAATTGATATTTATGGAGCCAAAAGGGCTTGAAATATATTCATCCCTTTATGACTATAGCAACAGCTGTCTCCCCTCCTTCATCATGACTGGATTTATATATCCATCGGTGATACTTTTATGCATTTTATAGAATTGGCAAAGGACTGGGAAAATAGAGAGACCTCACCATCTTCTTTATACAAACACCTACTTTTCTTGGTGTACTGATGGAGGTAGTACCCCATAACTGCTCTATGGCCCCTCAGTTGTGTTCTGTGGGGGTTGGAGCCGACTCCAAAGAAATATGTAGAGGGTTGCTGACACAAGGGGAGGGTCATTGGCCATACCTCTACTCACCTGTAACCCCTCACTTGTGTTCTGTGGGGGTTGGAGCCGACTCCAAAGAAATATGTAGAGGGTTGCTGACACAAGGGGAGGGTCATTGGCCATACCTCTACTCACCTGTAACCCCTCACTTGTGTTCTGTGGGGGTTGGAGCCGACTCCAAAAGTAATATGTAGAGGGTTGCTGATACAAGGGGAGGGTCATTGTACACTCACCTGTAACCCCTCACTTGAGTTCTGCTGGTGAGTGTCCTATATCACACTTTGTACCCTTGGAGATTATCCGTTTTACAAGGGGAGGTTAGTACATGGGTAAGTGTTTTAATTCTTATTATTAAAGTACATTTATTTGAGTAATTTAATAAGATATGTGTATAAACCTCTCACATAATGAACCAATATATCTTTCGAAAATAAAGCATTCGTATAATTGAAATGGGAATAAATCCTNTATATATATATATATATATATATATATATATATATATATAAGTAAATATGGCCGTAATTTCCCATTTTCTAAAGTTGGTGTACCACTTACACTGTACTATCAGTTAAGAGCTGATATGAACTGCAATAGATTAACCTTCCGAATTAAGGCATTATTTAACTTTAATACAAGGGTAATTGAAATAACGCGTTACATATTGAGGAACCATAACAAACTAACTGTATAGTTTAAGTCATATGTTTTATATGACAAAAACAAAAACTTTCTTCACAGCTTGTTAAATGTTGACAGGTGAATAATACTATGAAAGAGCAGACTGATATTTACTGATAGGAGTAAGGCACTACTGACTCCATGACGGTGAAGGGTATAAAGACAAAATCTTATCTGATCCTAATAAATAAAGTAGAGATATTAGAAGGGGAGATGGATCGTACACTTTAGGAAAGTTATTATCCAGGACAGTAATGCGAATTAACTACAAACCAGAAGTCCAATTTGTTGATGAAATTCCATAAATAATATATTGAGAGGGGGGCGGAGGCTCTAGAATGGAACAGGGTCGGCAGGGGTACAATTTGATAATTAGGCTTTGTAGTCATTATTATTTTCATTATATACCAATAATCCTTATCAGATTGCTAATTTACAAACTCTTCACAGCTTCTGCATAATTAAATCGCTCAAATTGATTATTATTTATAAGAGGGCACTATTATAGTAATTACGGGTTTGAAACAATTAATGAGAGGGAATAGAATAAAAAATCTATCTGTCCCAGCCAGGACTCGAACCTGGATCTCCTGCTTTCCGGGCTGGTATGCTAACCATTGCATCACCGGGAGATCTAGATAACTTATTAAATTCCCAACACACTAGCAAACGCCTAACCCACGAGAAAGACGAACCCATCGTCTTATGCTCGAAGGAGCTGAAATTGTCTAGCTATTTATCGACTCTCCTTATTTACATTTTTAATTTTCATTTGAGGGAATAGAATCCAGGATTCTACCGTATAACCGGTATAAGTACCCGGGAGATCCAGGTCCGAGTCCTGGCTGGGATAGATTTTTTATTCTATTCCGTCTCATTAATTGTTTAAAATTTACGTGGAATAATAAACCAAAACTAAATTAATATTTATTACTGGTTTTATTGTTTGGCTTGTCATATATTGTTAAATTTAATTGTATTTTAGAATTAAATATTCGGAAAAATTGAAAACATCGACATATGAGTCATAATTATTTTATAAAAAATGAAGTTTATCCACGTCCCAACTACATATATATACACATACATATGTACCCACGGGGCTCCCGTGCTTCAATGACTAGCGTGTGGGCCTCCTCAGCTAAAGGTAGATGGGTTCGCATCCGTATTCATTAAGTCCTTTTTCTGAACTATTGTTTACAAAGATCCCCGCTAGGGTCGCCTACAAGTTTGAGAGATGGCCATTGTTTCCCTGAATATGAAGAAAGAAAGTCACCCCACTATTGATAAGATCCGTCAGTCTGGGGGTGACAGTTCAACTGAGAGAGTAAACTCCCCTACAGAATTTCTAATGTGGACTTTGGAGCAGAAATTCATGAGGACGAGAACAACCAAAATAGTTAAATCACTTCCCATTTCGTTGCTATATATAGTTATAATTTTGTGGTTGAACTCGCAGTAACTAATCTGCAGAATATATATTTCAATTGCAATTTCATTTTATTTGTAGTATATATAAATTGTGAAATATTGATTCACAATTAATGGTAACAAATGCTTGTCTCTGTATCTCTGTTAATAATTTGAGAATTAATGAGTCCAGAAAGAGTTTGATTTCAGGAAAAGATAAGGTTCATTATGCCCTGACCAGGAAATTTGAGACAATTTGTATCACTCAGGGTAATGCATAATTATTACATGAAAATGCATAATCCTATGTTTAAAAAGTATATTTCTCCAATAAACGACATAAAAATTTTTTTTTGAACGAGTGATTGTGCAAATGCTATTATGAATGTAAAATTCACTTTCCTGTTGCGGTTTTTGAACCGTAAAACTAACCCCCTTGCGCTGATAAATGGCATACGTGGCTGTGGCGGCGTTTTCGCTAGTTCGAATGCGACAAATAAAGAATAAATATTTAATATTAAAATAAAAGAAAAATGGAGTATACGAGGTAAGAAAATAACAACTTACAATTTAGTTTCAGCAGGCAGCTCGGTCCTCGCTCTCACCTGCAGTCCTTCCTCCAAAGCGGCCCTGAAATTAAAGGTCTCTAACTCGGCCAAGAGAAAAACCCAAAAATTCAGAGCACTTACCTTCTGGGAATGCGTAGCAGCCGTGAGTGGACGAGGAATAGTGGACTGTATTGTAACTGGGAGTCATATACGGCGGCACGAATTAATAAAATAATACTTTTAGGAAGCAAAATGGCGGCAGCGGATGCGCTAGACACTTCGTCTAGTTACTCCAATGGGATCTAGAAGCAGAGTGAGAGTGAGGTAGGGGAAAACTGCTTTAGGCGATAAGGACCGCGAGTCCAGGCGAGTCATCCCCTGTACCGAGATTAGGGCGCGAACAGTGGCAGTAAACCTACTGGTAACCCTCAGACTAAAATGGGCAATTCATTATTTATCGGAAAAAACTCTTGCATATGTAACAGCTAAGGAAAATTATTTTCAAATAGACCACTAAAAATACAAAACAAGANATATTTCTTTAAAAGAAGTTTTTTTAATACTTAAATTTAATAAATTATTAATATATTAAAACAATTTTTTACGACTAAAGAGTTTTATACATCTTAGTTATTGTTATATGTCTCTTAAGTATAGCTATAACATAGATAGCGATTATGTTTCTACTTGGTGGTTCTACTTTTTTTTCTTAAGGAAGCGTAAATAATTTGTTATTTACATTAATAATTGAAAACTCCAGTTCGCCTGTATGTATGAATATAGAAATAATCATAAACGCGATCAACACAAATCTAAATAAACAGGATGATAAATATAATAAATAATATACTTCTATTAATTTTCCTGTTCATTTATATTTATGAGTACTTGTCATTAAGCACTCCAGCATCCACAATTTACAAAATAAAAAATAAAATTAAGAACACGCACATACACACACAGACATATATATATATATATAAGTAAATATGGCCGTAATTTTCCATTTTCTAAAGTTGGTGTACCATTTAGACAGTGTTATCAGTTAAGAGCTGATAAGAACTGCAATAGATTGACCTTTAGAATTAAGGCTTTATTTGACTTTAATACAAGCACAATTGAAATAAAGAATTACATTTTGAGGAACAATAACAAACTGAATGGAGAGTTTTTGTTCGTAGGTATTATTATTAGATGATCTTTGTTGGTGTTCGGTGAAGGTAGATCGAAACAAAATACAAATTTAAAAAAAAAAAATTATCTGCCGACGTTTTGACTTACATTGTAAACCATCTTCAGGGCTATCATGAAGTCGAAAGTGGACGTCCTGTCCCTAAGTTCACATTTCCATTACTCAGTAGAATAGGTAGTCCTAAAGATGGTTTACAATGTAAGCCTAAACGTCGGAAGATAGTTTTTATTAAAAATACACTTTTTTCAAATTTGAATTTTTTTTTTTTTGGATCTACCTTGACCGGACTCCAACAAAAATCATCTAATAACTTTCTTTACTGCCCGTTAAATGTTAACAGGTGAGTGATACTATGAAAGAGCAGACTGATATTTACTTATAGAAGTAAGGCACTACTGACTCCATGGCGGTGAAGGGTATAAAGACAGAATCTTATCTGTTCCTAATAAATAAAGTAGAGATATTAGAAGGGGAGATGGATCGTACACTTTAGGAAAGTTATTATCCAGGACAGTAATGCGAATTAACTACAAACCAGAAGTCCAATTTGTTGATGAAATTCCATAAATAATATATTGAGAGGGGGGCGGAGGCTCTAGAATGGAACAGGGTCGGCAGGGGTACAATTTGATAATTATCAAAAATAATAATAATAATAATAGCCTAATTATAATTAGGCTTTGTGGTCATTATTATTTTCACTATATACCAACAATCTTTATCAGATTGCTAATTTACAAACTGTTCACAACTTCTGCATAATTAAATCGCTCAAATTGATTATTATTTATAAGAGAGCACTATTATAATAATTACGGGTTTGAAACAATTTGTGAGAGGGAATAGAATAAAAAATCTATCTGTCCCAGCCAGGACTCGAACCTGGATCTCCTGCTTTCCGTGCACGAATGCTAACCATTACACCACCGGGACGAGCTAGATAACTTGTTAAACTCTCAACACACTAGCAAAGGTCTAACCTACCCTCGCATTAGTTGTTTAAAATTTACGTGGGATAATACACCACAACTAAATTAANGAAATATTGATTCACAATTAATGGTAACAAATGCTTGTCTCTGTATCTCTGTTAATAATTTGAGAATTAATGAGTCCAGAAAGAGTTTGATTTCAGGAAAAGATAAGGTTCATTATGCCCTGACCAGGAAATTTGAGACAATTTGTATCACTCAGGGTAATGCATAATTATTACATGAAAATGCATAATCCTATGTTTAAAAAGTATATTTCTCCAATAAACGACATAAAAATTTTTTTTTGAACGAGTGATTGTGCAAATGCTATTATGAATGTAAAATTCACTTTCCTGTTGCGGTTTTTGAACCGTAAAACTAACCCCCTTGCGCTGATAAATGGCATACGTGGCTGTGGCGGCGTTTTCGCTAGTTCGAATGCGACAAATAAAGAATAAATATTTAATATTAAAATAAAAGAAAAATGGAGTATACGAGGTAAGAAAATAACAACTTACAATTTAGTTTCAGCAGGCAGCTCGGTCCTCGCTCTCACCTGCAGTCCTTCCTCCAAAGCGGCCCTGAAATTAAAGGTCTCCAACTCGGCCAAGAGAAAAACCCAAAAATTCAGAGCACTTACCTTCTGGGAATGCGTAGCAGCCGTGAGTGGACGAGGAATAGTGGACTGTATTGTAACTGGGAGTCATATACGGCGGCACGAATTAATAAAATAATACTTTTAGGAAGCAAAATGGCGGCAGCGGATGCGCTAGACACTTCGTCTAGTTACTCCAATGGGATCTAGAAGCAGAGTGAGAGTGAGGTAGGGGAAAACTGCTTTAGGCGATAAGGACCGCGAGTCCAGGCGAGTCATCCCCTGTACCGAGATTAGGGCGCGAACAGTGGCAGTAAACCTACTGGTAACCCTCAGACTAAAATGGGCAATTCATTATTTATCGGAAAAAACTCTTGCATATGTAACAGCTAAGGAAAATTATTTTCAAATAGACCACTAAAAATACAAAACAAGAACTGTTGATACCTATTGTTTAAGGACAAAAAACTAAAATTATTCAATCCTAAATTCTAAACATTTTTCATTTCTTTTGGTTTTGGTTGTATTTTATTCTTTTATTCCACATAAATTTTGAAGGGAAAAGTGACTTTGCTGAAACAATAAAATAAAAATAAAGTAAAAAAGCAAGTGACATATGTAGGTGTAAGAAGAAGGATATAGAAGAAGATGGAGTTGGACAGCTCCAGAGGAAATATCGTCTTGGAGCTTGTTTCTGACTGAGGTCCGCTTTACGATTCCTCGAACTGCTGAATCCTTTATCCTGCGATAAAGAGTCTTCATCTTCCTCTCTCCAGGACATCCAATCCGGGGAGTGGAGGACCACCGCTACTAGGGCCAACTCATTCTGAAGAAGAAGGAGCGTTAGGAAGGATATAGAAGAAGATGGAGTTGGACAGCTCCAGAGGAAATATTGTCTTGGAGCTTGTTTTTGACTGAGGTCCGCATTACGACTCCTCGAACCGCTGAATCCTTTATCCTGCGATAAAGAGTCTTCATCTTCCTCTCTCCAGGACATCCAATCCGGGGAGTGGAGGACCACCACTACTAGGGCCAACTCATTCTGAAGAATTTATCTTATGTGAGTTAGCTGTTGTAAAACGACGGTACATTAAGATTATTCATACTAGTTTTTAAAAGGAAGGACGTAAAAAAGTAGTTCAACCTAAGAATTTAATTGTTGTTTTGGTAAGTAAAAACGCTTGCAAATTATATAGTCCAGTAGGTTTATACCTAAGAAGGAACAGATCTAAACACTCAGCAAATATTACAAATTTACAGTTCGAAGTCAGTTTTAAATATAAGGCGTTAATGTTGAAAATTAGACAAGAAATCGCTTTACAATTCATTTTTAAAGATTTTTCAGTACGATTTTTTCTTGCATGGAAGATTTTAAATTGTTTTTGGTAAAATCAAAAAATTGCTGGAAACATCCAAGGAGTCGTTAAAAAGATAACAGAACATTCAAACTTTTCAAAAATGATGGATT